>JBBPBX010027172.1:13432-26807 GCA_038048925.1 Garcialebias charrua
TATATATATATATATAAAGTCTCTTGATTATGTTTACTTGGTCTGTTTTATGTTTAAAAAAACATCCCAAACATTATGCGTACCGTAGAGGGTTAAGATAAAAAAAGGGGTTTATTACAAAGCAAAGAGACTAAAATTGTTTTTTTTTATGTTTCACCAAAAGCACAAACACATAAGCCAATAAAATATTTTATTATAGCCCAAATAATCAACAGTTCTTGTCATAAATATTTAAAAATAGAATAAATGACAATGTCCTCAGCAAAGTTCAATAAATAATACTGTACTAAGATATCAAGAATTACTGAGCACAAACGTCTTTGCTGTAATGATGGATGTAATGATGGATGTAATGATGGATGTAATGATGGATGTAATGATGGATGTAATGATGGATGTAAATTTCTTGTTTGTATAAGTATGTCCTTTATGTAAATGCCTGCTGACAATGTTGCAAACTAATTTCCCTATGGGGACAAATAAAACTACAGTATCTATCTATCTATCTATCTATCTATCTATCTATCTATCTATCTATCTATCTATCTATCTATCTATCTATCTATCTATCTATCTATCTATCTATCTATCTATCTATCTATCTATCTATCTATCTATCTATCTATCTATCTATCTATCTATCTATCTATCTATCTATCTATCTATCTATCTATCTATCTATCTATCTATCTATCTATCTATCTATCTATCTATCTATCTATCTATCTATCTATCTATCTATCTATCTATCTATCTATCTATCTATCTATCTATCTATCTATCTATCTATCTATCTATCTATCTATCTATCTATCTATCTATCTATCTATCTATCTATCTATCTATCTATCTATCTATCTATCTATCTATCTATCTATCAAGTTCATGGAGCAGATGTGTAACAGAAAATATGTCAAAAATCAGTGAGTGGTGTATTAATCCCCCGCTGGTCAACATGTTGCTCATTGTTTGTCTGCAGTGAGGAGTTTTAATGAAGCGGCCTGGAAAACACATGCTCTGCAGGGAAAATGTGCACAAGATGAATCATTAACAATTATTTGACACGTTTGTTTGAATGATTTGCCTCTGGTTGTAAAACTGAACCTGTTTGTGCCTCCTCCAGCCTCTGGGTGTCCTGCTGTTAGCACACCTCCAGGTGTTGGTGTGGAGCATGCAGCCACCTGCTGCATGGAGAACATCTGGAGAACACAGGGGTGTGTGTGTGTGCGTGTGTGTGTGTGTGTGGGGGGGGGGGGTTCAGGCGCCATGTGTTTTTAAAAACTCTCCTTTACTTTCATCACAGTCCAGCCGGCGCTGCTGGAGGGAAGCTGGAAGGAGAACACCCTCACCAGACTGCAGCTCGCCCACACAGTGAGATATGACATCATCGCTGACATCTGTGAACTTTCAGTGTTTGGAGATTGGGATTTAGTTGAATACCTGCCTTACCTGGGTGTTCATGTTGGAAACAAAACAGATGATTTTTCATTTTTTGAGCAGTTTGCTCAGTCCTGGGGCCTCATGTATCAACCGTGCGTGCGCACAAAAAACTTGCTTACGTCACTATCCACGCAAAACCCCGTATGTATCAAAACTGAACTGAACGTGAATATGTGCGCATCCAAGTACATTTCCACGCCAGCTCCCGAGCAGGCGTACGCACGTTTCTGTGGTTCTTGTTCCTTTGGCGACACTTACAGGTGATTCAGAGAAACTGAAGCCCCACAGTCTGTGGTTGACTTTAAGAGCGGCTTGAAGACCTTTCTTTTCAACCGAGCATACTATACTCCTCATGATTCTACTTTTGATCTTAGCTGATACTGTTGTTGATTTTAATTGTTTTATTATTTGTTTTATTGACATTCAATTATGTTGCACCTTGTAGCACTTTGAGATTTTCATTAATGAAAAGTGCGTTATAAATTGAATTCATTATTATTATTATTATTATTATTATTATTATTATTATTATTAACTGTTCATGATGTGAAAATGATTAATATTCCCACCAAACACACATGATAACAATTATTACATCCACATGGACGCAAATAAAGGACGCGCAAAGTTGTGCAAAAAATACATTTAACAGGAACGGATTCAGCCTTACTGGAGGATATAATAAATAGTGTAACACGCAGAGCATTTATTTATAAACAGATATAATTTTCTGATCTATGATATGGCTTATCAGCCGTTTTCAGGAATAATCCTTTTTCATTTTGGCACTGCTGCGCTCTGGAGCACAACGCAGGAACCGTGCACAACGCGTGCAGAAGCAGCGATCAAACTGTTCCCGAGCTTTCCAGAGGGAGCTGGCAGGTCGATCGGGACTGTGCCATTCCAGTCCACACAAAGCCGGATCATGTCCAATAGAATGGTCTCATCCATATGATTCCAAAGGCTGAGTGGTCGCGGTTTGGAGCGCGCGCACCCTCGCCGGTGTTACACGGCAGTGGAGGTGTTTAATAATCTGCGTTTATTGTAGATTTCTCCAAAATGACACGTGAAAGTACACCATATATAACTTGTAGGAGAGTAAAAGCTTCACAGACAAACAGATTGCGCACAAGGCTGCGGCGCGCGCAGCGTTTGGAGACTCCAACATCACGTCATGTCATGAAAACTCTCCACTGAGACGCACAGACCCGTTTCTTCATATCATCTATTAAATAAACAAAGATCTATGTTCTACCAAACATCTAAGTTCCTCTGTGTTTACAGTAATTATGGTAATAAACTCGTGCGCAAAGTTAATATTTTCACTCAGAATGAATGGATGTGCCGGACCGGTTGCGCACCAGGGTGCGCGCACACACAAATACCGACACACAATCACTCGTTCTTTGCGTGATGAACACATTTTATTACTATTCTTACTTAGGATTATTTTCCTCACTCATATTATATTAAATTCATTATTTTCCTGAATCTAGAAATGATTTCTGATCGCGCAGGGATCAAACAAACATGTCCTTCACACATGCAGGAAGTAATTTGCATCTGTTTAACATATGTAAATGAAGGCGTGTCAGGGGAGGTGTCTCACGTGCGCTCAGTTCCACGTTAATTGTGATGTACAAAAGGAATGTGCGTGGATTCCGGTGTACGCACAGTTTGATACATCTGGATTTTTTTGTGCGTACACACTTTTCTGGATTTGACCGTGCGGCACTTTTCAGTAAGAAATCCACGCAAGTCTTTGTACATGAGGCCCCTGGACTCCCCCAGGAGGTTAGTGAGATGGGAGTTGTTATATTTTTCTTTTCTTTCCTTTCGTCTATAAATGGATGCCTTCAAAATTAGATTTCCTCATTAACCAGAAATTGCACTATACTTTTCACCACCTGCTCTGCTAGTTTGTGTGTGTGTGTGTGCGTGCGTGCGTGCGTGTACAGCCTTGTTCACTGACCTGAGGCCTGCTAAGCTTCAAACACAAGAAGTGAGATACTGTACTGAGAAGCAAAATGGAGATGCCACAATGGTTTATTTTGGATAATTTAATTATCCTGTCATCAACTCTTTAAATAAATAAACCACATGAGGAAAACTAGAAGATCATCCAACACTTGCTCTTCTCAAGGGCGGACGTCTCCTCTCGGTCTCCGCTTTTTTTTTCTTTGTCTTGTCTGTGAAACTGTCTGAGAGCCTCTCTTCTACAAAAACTTTCTGAATCATAACTATGGACTTCAATTTGGTCAGTTGGTCCCTCAACACAACTGATAACATTTCTTCAAAGAGAAGACAGGCTGTAGGCGATTTGCCCTGTTGGCATGCACACAGCTGGATATCTCATCGACTTGGAAGACTTGATGACGTGTCTATCTCTGCTGTCATCTGTGGATCTTAAGGACGCATATTTAATTGGATTTATGATAACTGGTTCCTGCTTTTTGGATTCGGCTGGTTCCTGGTCTATCAACACACAAGGAAGACGTCGGCAGCAAATCTGGACCTGGTCAGGCTGCCTGCCTTACATGATGGCTTGGTTCATGTCTCGAGAAACCAGACTTTTGGCTGAATGGATTAGATCTTGGGGATTTTTCTCAGGCACGTTCCATTGGTATGGTCATTTTAATTTGGACATTTCGGAAGTGAGTGGACCAACACAGACTGAAAGTAGATTTCATTAAAGTTCTGCCTGTTCTCAAAACAATCGTGTTTATCTGGCATTTGGCTCCCCGACTGGCCTTGACAGGCCGTCTTATCTCAACACGCCTGCAGAAGTTTTGTAAACTTGACGCTCTCACCCATTCCAAACCTGCTACTGAGGAATTCCATTGACTTTTCAGAGGAGCCCAGCTGAATAAACATTCTGTCATCATTTCAGGATTCTGGATTCGCCTCTGGCATTTACCCTTTATTTATCCAGGTAATCTCATTGAGCCACGAGAACTCATTTTCAAGGGAGACCTGTTAGGGAGCAGATGGTGGGAGTTAAGGGCCTTGCTCAGGGGCCCAGAGTGGAGCAAATGAGGGTGGAGGCTGGTGTGGGTGTTTCACCATTTTCCACCCACATTTTGTTATGTTGTCGGCACCGGGGCTTGAACCGGCGATCTTCCCATCACAGACCCACCGTCTCTAACCACTGTGCCACCACTCACCGCCTTTGAGTCCCCCACCGCACCCTCTCTGCGTAATGTCGGCGTCATTATGTGCTTGTGTGCAAGATTTTTTTTTCATTACCACATTTTTGACCTTCAAACAGAGGTCAAAAATGTGTTAGGAATTTTTTTTTGTCTCCAAACCCTACGTGTCATTTTTCACCACTTTTATTGTCTGTCCAACAGATCTTCGAGGCTCAATGTGACTTATCTGTTTAAATAAAGGTTGAATGAATGAATGAAAAAAAGATCTTGTCAACCCAGGTTTGATCTTGCAAGAGGAGCAGCGACTGAAAAACAAGCATTCAAGATGTTACAGTTGCTCCAAGGTCTGCTCACAGAGAGAATAAAGACGTGTCTTTTTTTATTTATAATGGTTACAGAGGCGAGGTCAAGACAACCTTTGCTTCACAGCTCACATCCCTTGAAGGCATCAGAGTTTATCAGTTATCAGGCTCCTCTCTGAGTGGACAGAAAGACTCGTCTTCACATACATGGTTCTATATCTGTTTAACATCGGTAAGTGAAACATCCATGACCTTATCTTCCCCCATCAGTTTATGTTGAAGTTGCCTTTGGTCTTACATGAGAAACATGATGAACACAAGTTTTATTTATTGATGGCTTCTGGAGGTTTCAAAATGGCAAAACTTAGCAAGGTTTCTGTAGTATAACAACTCTTAATCTTATCCAACACAAAGTTATTCAGGATTTTTGTTTTTCTTGGTAAAATGTGCACATAAAGGCATCGGCTGTTACTATTCATTCAAATCCAAAGCTGCAAAAGACAAAATGCTGATATCTGTGGACAGGAAGGATCGCAGTCTGCCCCACAGTGGATCTGAAGAAACTGGCTGCAGATGCCTATCCGTACACCCAGACCCAGCACACACCTCGGTCCTTGGGCAGCAGGACTGCCTGAATGCCGGACAGAACTCCCCGAGCAACGGCTATTCCTCCCAGCAGCCTGCCGAGCTCCTTGCAGATGCCGGGGGATGAGCACAGTCCTCCAGCTGTCACGAGCTGCATTTCTCAGCAACTACAAGATCTCGGTGGTCAGGCACTCGAGCAATGCATCCAGAGAGACGGGAATGCATCCATGGCACCTCCTTTTCAACTCATTTGGGATTTGTGGCTGTAGTTGAGGTTCTGTAATTTCCACCACGTTGCAGCGCCCTATAAGTCACATCAGTCCATATTTGATTAATAAAGTGGAAAAATCCATACTTGCTTCACCGTGTACGTTTCATCTATTATGTGTCACCGCTGACGCGTCACGTTTGTTGCGTGTCACCGCCGACAACCCGGAAATGTGGGCCAAACCCGGAAACGTGGACCGGTGTTGTGCCAAAAAACGATGGGCTGCCAAATGTCGGCCGCGGGAGCGTGCACAGGAGGACTTTAACAAGAAAGTAACAAGATTAACACTTCAAACATTTATTTGCTTGCCAGAAATTATAAAAAATGTGTGTCTCAGTTGAACTATTCCTTAATAAATGCACTTTAATGATAAAATTAACTGCATTTGGCTGGGGCGGTGCAGCTGTTTTAACGGTTCCAAGCAGTGAGCAGAATGCAGGCGGGGAGACTGTGGCAAGCCGATTGAGTCATTAAAACTGTTGAAGCTTCTCAGTCATCCAGGACATGGTTAATTCAAAACATTTCAAGACAAAAACAATCAAGTATAACGTATAATAAATAAAGTCCAGTTCTTTATGGCTTGAACTTTTTTTGAATTTGTCATTTTAGCCATGTTTACCTATTACATGATATAACAGCATGCCATACTTCTACTACTTCTCTGCTGCCATCAAGTGGCTGAAAGTGTGGTTCTGCTCAATTCCCCCCCCCAGTCAGAATGAATATGAACGGTCATATCTCAGCCAAAAAATTGTTTACAAATATGGGAAATAATCCATGAATATGTTGTTTCAGCCCATAAGTCTCAGGGCATGTAAATTATGCAAAAAACTGTGATTATACACTGGAAAATACTGTATTATTTGAGCTTTTGAGATATTAATCAGCAGTTCCCAGTTGTACAAAACCCCATTGTTGTCATGGTTATGCATCATAACAAATGCTCAAAAGTAAATAAAAGGTTTCAGTAAAAATCCTCAGCATCGAAAACCAGAGGAAATAATGATCAAAAAACGAAAAAAGTGATTTACATCCAGAAGAAAAGAGTAATTAAAGTTTTCAAAAGCAAAATCTCAATGAATGTAAGAGAGCTAGTCCAACATGCAGCCACCTTGAGCAGCGCATAGAACTTCCAAACCAATTAGACATAAAGAATAAGTTTATAAGTATAATTTATAATGAGGTTTTCACAGAAAGTGACATTTATACTGTGCTGAAGCATCTGTCTGTTAAAGGAACAATGCTCTCCAGTCTCCTCTGTGAGGCTGCTGATGCTGGTCCCAGCTGGGCCCTACAGGGGGAGATGGAGCTCTGCAGGGCCAGGGATGAACCGGAGCTGAGAGCTGGAGGAGAGGGCAGCTGAGGTGAGCGTCTGGGTGGCAGCCGCAGCCAAAAGCCTCAACTCAGTCCCAGCAGGGTAATCTAATCAGCTGTTTCAGACATCACCTTGGCTCCGACAGTCTCTCACGCTTTCTGGGAATGCAGAGCAGCTCATCCCTCGCTTTCAAAAGAATGTGCTCCATTTCTTTTTCTGGAATCAGGTGGAAAAAAGACTTGTCTTCTTGGAGGGATAGCCATTTTGTCACTTTTCCTCAATAAAACATCCGTTTAATCCTAAAACATTTTTTTTTTGGTGTGTTTAAAACTTTCAAATCCCATTAGACACTTTGATTTCCATCACTTATCTTCTGATTTTTTTTTTTACTTTTAGTGACGAAAATATCATCATATAATGAAAATACTCTACGACTTTGCTAAAAAATAAAACAAATGTAGAGTTTTAATGAACGTTTATTTTAGGAAAGGTTTATTCTGAATGGAAAGAGCAAACAGTTTAGACCCAGAACAAATTAAAAGCTGGTTCTGGTCTCTGCAGTACCTAAAGTTTAGATAATGTCATTCGTAGCTCTCTCAACCCACCGTCAGCTTCGCTTTATATTTGATTCATCGCCTGGAATAATAAACAGTTTGGAGACATGTGCAGGTGGACTCTTTAAATATCCGCTGACTATATTTAGTTTAGTTGCTAGTTTAGTTGTTAGTCGATATTATTATTGATTTTATTTGATTTTATCACTTGTTTTATTTTGATCTTTGCCTTGTTACACTTTGTAGCACTTTGAGATTTTTATTAATGAAAAGTGCATTATAAATGGAATTCATTATTATTTATTATTATTATTATTAGTTGCTAAAGTTTGTCTCATGATTCATAAAGCTGTGCTGTGATGGGGACTTTAAAAGTATACATCCTTGTTTGAATATGTTCCTGTGTGTCGAGTCATTAATAAACAGCCTGAAAGAACAAGGGACGTTTACTTTATCCTAAAAAAGAAAATAATTAAGGGTTCTTCAAGATTTTATGAGCACATCATGACATGAAACTATTTATGAGCAGCTTAAAATGGAGCAAGAGAATCTATATTAACAACAAAAAGTGAAATTGAAATATAAATTTACAATCTAATTACTCATGTTTGTGTTAGCAGCTCTGTTTCTTCCATTTAATGTGAACACAGATGTTTTTTACTAACACATGTACAATCATAACAAGCAGTTTTAGTTACCGCTTCACATGTTTTAAATGAGCCCCACAAAGTTCTGTAATGAAAAATAAAAACATAATTAAACTGTTAACAGAACCTAAAAAAGCTAAGTCTGGTCCTCTGGACATAAAAACCCCCCAGAACATTTTAACAAGGTTCAAGAGATGCATTCAGTACATAAATGATCAAGTAGGGACTTTTATATGTAGAAGTGGTTCAGTTTTTATTCCAATAAATGGTTGCCTCCATTGTTATCACTGTCTGTCAGTACTAATTCATGCACAAGGATTACTGTACGGAAACTCAGCCCTCACCTCCTTCTACAGGTGTGCAGTGGAGATGTGCTCCAGCATCATCCTGAGGCTGCACAGCTGCAGAAAGAAAAGCTTTACAGAGAGTGGTGAAGGCTGCACAGAAGATGTTGGAGTCAGTCTCCCCACCATCACAGACATCTACACCTCCAGATGCAGGAAGAGAGCCACCTGCATCATGAAGGACCCCACTCACCCAGCACACACACGTTTTGCCCCACTCCCTTAAGGAAGGAGATTGAGGAGCTTCTACTCTGAGGGTGTTAGACTAATTTGATGTGATTTGATTTTATGTTTATTCATTCATTTTAAAAGAACAATACAAGACAGTTTCATCAGATACAAGAATACAAGTAGGATAAAATGAAGGGAGCAGAAAGAAGATGAAATCTTATTATATCTGCCCCTTATTTCACAGTTTGTTCAACCAATGATAACCTTCAAACTACATCACAAAATGAATAATTCTACTTAATTTTCTAACTGTAATACACAAACTACATCACAAAATGAATAATTCTACTTAATTTTTCTAACTGTAATACACAAACTACATCACAAAATGAATAATTCTACTTAATTTTTCTAACTGTAATACACAAACTACGTCACAAAATGAATAACTCTACTTAATTTTTCTAACTGTAATACACAAACGCACTAAGCTACATCATAAGTACAACATAAGTGTAATACACAAACACACTAAGTTACATCATATATAGTTTTTGAGCAAGTCCTTTTTGACCTTTTTCTTAAATGTATACATTGATTTTGCATTTTTAACATCACTCTCCAGAACATTCCACAATCGAACTCCCTGAATTGAGGTAGACCGTCCCTTTAAGCTGGTTCTGAATTGTGGTTTGATGAATATCTCTGTCCCTTTGAGATTGTAATAACTTTGTCTTTTTATAAAATTTCTTTGGATATTTAAAGGTAATGTGTTATTATGAGCCCTATACATAACTGATAAAATACTATATTCTACCAATTCCTGGAATTTCAATAAGTTTAGCTGAAGAAACAAGGTGTTTGATGGGTGACTGAAATGTTTTCTGGTGATTACTCTTACAGCTCTCTTTTGTAAAATAAAAACAGGCTTTGTAATTGTTTTGCACGCTTTTCCCCAAACCTCAATACAATAGATTAAATGTGGAGCAATGATTGTGTTATACAACATATGCAGAGCTTTATCAATTAAAAAATCCCTGACTTTATACAGTACTGCAATTGATCTAGCTATTTTTGTTTTAATGGAATTTACATGATGTTTCCATGTCAGTTTGTCATCAATGATAACACCCAGAAACTTCACTTCACTCACTTTACAGATCACAACATCTTCAATTTCAAATGGATCGTCATCAACAATTCTCTTTTTGTTACTGAATATCATGTAATTAGTTTTATCTAAATTCAAAGATAATTTGTTTAATTTAAACCAAGTTTGTATTTTTATAAATTCTGTTTTCATCATATCCAAAATCTGTTTTATGTCTTTACCCGAACAGAAAAATGTGGTGTCATCGGCAAAAAGAACACATTTAAGAAGTCCTGACACATTTACCAAGTCATTCACATATAAAATAAATAACTTTGGTCCAAGCACAGAGCCCTGAGGAACTCCACAAGTGATATCACGGAGGTCAGATCTAACATCATTTATTTGCACAAACTGTTTTCTATCTTTCAAATAGCTAGATACCCATTGTAATGCTGGTCCTCTAATACCATATTTATTTAGTTTTTCAAGGAGAATGGTGTGGTCAATGGTTGGGCATCGAGAATCGAGAATCGTTCGGAACCGGGACTAACTGTCCAGTTTTCCCGGAATCGTTCAAAATATGTATGTTCGATTCCTATTTTTGATGCCTACCACTGACCGGAAGTAGCCGCCCGCCCAAAAACTAATGAAGAAGAATCCACCGGAAGTGTTTCTAAACATGGAAAGTGAGCAACTACTGTCGAAAGCATGGCTTAACTTTAATAAAATGACCAGTCAGCCCAGTGCAGCACTTGCAATAATTTCATTTTTTTACCCCGCCTACAAAAAGAATCGGAATCGGGAATCGAAAGGAACCGGAATCGAAACAAAGAATCAGAATCGGAACCGGAATCGATCAAATTCAAACGATGCCCAACCCTAGTGTCAATGGTATCAAATGCTTTTTTTAGATCAACAAAAACACTAACACAGTACTGTTTATGATCGACAGCATTAGTTATTTGTTCCATTAAATCCATGAGAGCCATTGATGTAGAGTTTTTTCCTCTAAACCCATACTGACTGCTACTTAAAATATTTTGTTTATCAATAAATTGATCCAATCTGGTCACAAATAGTTTTTCTAGAATTTTTGAGAACTGTGGTAACAAGGATATTGGCCTATAATTATTGAATACACATTTATCACCATTTTTAAAAAGAGGAATTACCTTTGCTACTTTCATGTTATCTGGAAATATTCCTGTTGAAAAAGATAAATTGCATATATATGTAAACGGTTCAATAACATAACTCATTATTTCTTTTACGAACATCATATCCATGTCCACCCAGTCTTTTGATCTCTTGTCTGAGAGATTTTTTACCATTTTCATAATTTCCTCTTTGTTAGTTCCATTAAGAAAAATACTGTTGGTGCAACTTTTAATTGAATGACACACATTATTATCTACTTTTGGTATTTTAGCTGCAAGGCTTGATCCAATATTTACAAAATATTGATTAAATTCATTTACGATATCATTCTCATCATGTATTTCTTTGTCATCTTTCACAAAATATTTTGCAATGTTCGTTTTTGCTTTATGACTTTTTAGAACATCATTTATTACTCGCCATGTTGTTTTAGTGTCACCATTGCTCTTGTTTAATAAATCACTATAGTATTCTTTCTTGCATCTTCTTATAATCATTACCAATTTATTTTTATATTTTTTATATTTTTCTTCAGCTTGTTGTGTTCTCGTTTTTAAGAAACATAAATACAAGTAATTTTTTTTACAAGCATTTCTCAACCCTTTAGTCATCCAAGGTTGGTCAACAATATTTCTTTTTCTACGATTTCTTTGCACACAATTCTTTTCATACAGAGCTTCTAAAATATTCATAAATTCATCATATGATCTGTTAACATCATCAATATACACGTCCTTCCAGTTTTGCTTCTGTAAATCATCTTTTAATTGATCCATAGCTTTTTTTGATGTGTTTATTATTTTTTTCTTAATTGTAACTTCTTTTGTAATGTTTTGATCATTTCTGTAGATAGTGAAAACTGGTAAATGATCACTTAAATCAGTTGTTAAGATACCACCTGTCATATCCCCATTTGTTATATTTGTGAAAATGTTGTCAATTATCGTAGCACTATGAGTTGTAATTCTTGTTGGTTTTGATATTAACGGATAAAGATTTAAACTATACATTGAATTTAGAAATGTGCTGATGTTATTTGAATCTGTTTTATTTCCCAGGTCAATATTAAAGTCTCCACACAAGAAAACTTTTTTATTTAAACTCTTTTCCAATAGTTGTATGATTTTATCGGTGAATATTTCTATATTTGATCCTGGTGATCGATATACACAACTTATGGATATGTTTTTAGCATTTTCGTTTAATATTTCTATTGTTATTATTTCCATAAGATTGTCAACAATTATTGACATTTCATTAATTATTCTACACTTTATTTCATTTTTGACAAATAGAGCTACTCCACCACCTTTTTTATTGTTTCTGTTTAAATGATATAATTCATATCCTTCGATGTGAACATTATTTTGTTTTCATCATTAAGCCATGTCTCTGACAGTGCTATTAAATAAATCCCTAACTAGAAAAAAATCACTGTATGCCACTTTAACTGGTGTATGTCACTGAACCCATGCAGCTGATCTCTCACCCATAAGCTGCTGTATTCATACCCATCTGTTCAAAACAGACTAATGTTCAGGCTGCTGTTTGATACACCATATTACGGTATATACAGTGTATTGTATAGGGGCAGCTGTGGCTGAGTGGTTAGAGCAGTCGTCCTCCAATGAAAGAGTTGGAGGTTTGATTCCACCAGTAGTCAGTCACGTGTCCCTGGGCAAGACACTCAAACCCTCATTGCCTCTGATGTGTGTCCCATCAGTGTATGAATGTGATAAAGTACTAATTATTCTTTGTATAGATCAAGTAGAGTGCTGTATGAATGGCTAAATGAGGACACAGTTTGTGTTGTAAAGAGCTTTGAGTGTCTTGATAAGAAAGAAAAGTGTTATATAAGTACAGTCCATTTATCATTTAATATATTACATTATTAGTGTTTAGCCTTTATCCAGGGGCGATTCTAGCAGATGCCCTTTAGGGGTGCTTAGCCCCCAGTGCTGACAATGGCTCTTGGTTTGAACAACATGGTGGCCAGAGGCTTCTGAAGCATTCATAATGGGGTCTGTGTGTCCTCCCCCAAATTTTTTTGAATTAAGTAGATGTCATTTCCTGCGTTCTGTTGTATTTTAACAGGTTGTTCAACATCTATGTTTACCTAAATTAGTAAACACTTCATTCAATAACTACTTTAGAGAGCTCAGCACAATAAAAGTAGCGCTAAGCTAGAAGCGTGTAATACAGACATGCCAGATAAGATGCTACAGACGTAGCTAATGCTTTACATTACACAACCTAATAAACACTTTGTACAAAATCAGTTTTGTGTTAACTGATTTTGTTGCATTGAATCATAAATGCAATTAACAGAACTCCCAGAACCACAAAAAA
>JBBPBX010027173.1:0-19844 GCA_038048925.1 Garcialebias charrua
CTCTAGAGCTCTTAGTGAGTGGTCCAACCCAGTCGATCTGGAGGTCAGACCATGGGAATGCAATGCCTCTGCTTTGCAGTGGTGCTCTGTGAAGTGGTCTGGTTGGCTGAAACTGGCCACACACCACGCACCCTTCAATGTAGTCCTTGACATCCTTTTTCATTCCAGGCCAATAGGCAATTTGTTTTAATGCCGTCAGCGTGGCTTTATCTCCTTTGTGTCCTGCGGACGGGAGATCATGGGCATGGACTAACATTACCCCCCTTTGGTCATGGGGAACCACGAACACAGGTGAGGACGTTGGTCCATGAGCGAAAGTTAAGATGCCCTTGATTAGTTTTAGCTGTTTGCGCAGCTGATAGAGGACCTTAAGGTCTGGATCGGAATCCAGGTCGTCTTTAGACGGACTATTTTTGTTCGGATCAGTCAGGTACAGTATCATGGAGTTGATAGCAGGATCCGACTTTTGCTGTTGGATGATGTCTGGGTCAGTCAGTGCAGGCCGTACAGAGACTGCGTTGTCAGCAGGTCTGGCCGCGGCCTGTGCACGTGTGACTGCCATAACCTCAACAGCAGGTTGTGTTGACAGAGTCTTGATCAACCAGGAGGAGTCGAAGGACCATAGAGGACCTTCGTCGGCTCCTTCTTTGGCTAAGGAATCCGCAATGTCATTGTAGTGCTTGTCATCGCCTGGGACTCTAGAATGTCCTGGAACTTTCTTCCAGTAGACCTGTAAGTCGTGTGATGTCACCAAGTGATCACACGCTATGAAAAGCTCTTTGTGTTTGACCACTTTCCTGTCGCTTGTTAGGAAACCGTTCTGTTTCCACACAGCAAGGTGACAAGCGAAACTCAAACGAGCATAGTTAGAGTCAGTGCAGATGACTAGGGTCTTGATGGAGTGTGCTACTACCATCTGGAGAGCTATTAGGATCATGATCACGACAATCTCAGCGTACCGAGAAGTCTGAGAGCCTGATTTGTAGCTGAAGGTGATCTGCTCTTGGTCTTGGAGGAGGACCCCTCCAACACCTGCCCTACAGATTTTGTCGCGGCGGAATGAAGATCCATCCACGTATAATGTCGTCATATCTTCGCAGATATTGTCATCAAAGAAGTGGTGGTTCGGGTCTTCAGTCACAGGGGTTTTTTCCTCAGCCAATGGCTGGGTCGCTGGTACAACTTGTGTACACTTTTGGCAGAGTGCCAAGTCTGTCCCCAGATGTGACTTCTTGTTTTGACCATAACGTATGTCTAGGTTAAAACTTTGAAGCGCCATGAGCCACGTTGCAACACGAGAGTTTGTTACCACACCATCTCTGATGCGTTGGCTGTTCAGGAACGTCACTGGCTGGTGTTGTGTTTCCACAATGATTTTCTGTCCACCAATGTAGCTGGAGAAATGTTTTACTGCCCACACTGTGGTCAGTAGAGCTTTCTCACAGTCTGAGAATCTCAACTCGGGGCCCGCCATCGTTTTGCTGGCGTAGGCCACTACACGTTTGTCTCTGTCGTGTATTTGGTATAGACCTGCACTTATGCAATGAGCTGAGAAGCCCACTTCCAAGTAAAGCTCTTTGTTGTAGTCTGGGTAGACTAAACATGGGGCTGACTTGATCCTGTCTATAAGAGCGTCCATTGCCTGCTGCTGTTTGTCAGTCCAGACAAATGGGACGTCTTTCTTTAGGAGTTCAGTCAGTGGCTTTGCAAGGTCTGCATAGTTCTCTATGAACTGGTTCGAGTAGTTACACACGCCAAGAAAACTTTGTAGTTCTTTGAGATTGGTGGGGACCTTGAGATTGTCAAGGCCTTGGGCACGAGTTAAGATGCCATGGTTTGGTTTAAGCCGTTCACGCAGTGTATCGGGAAGCTTGTACAGGAACCTCATAGGCTTCGGCCAACGTTTCTCCGTACGTTTACCTCTTTCTGCGTAATTCAGGTGTGTCACAACTGTCGGCGCAGTCGCTGATGTGTCTGACCGGTCAGACCGCGGTGCGTCACTGTCGTTGTGATGTGTGTCTTCCCACTTCATGACTGAAGAGGTGCTCTTTGAGTCTGTAAGAACTATGTCATCTCTGAGTAGTCCTATACTCAAAAGCTCTTGAACCAAGGTTTCATCGAAAGCTTGGCTGATGGCTGAAGTACCTGTCCCAGAGGACAGTACAGCGTCTGTGGTGTGGGATCCTCGGACCTCCACACAGTCTACTACCTGTGGTAGAGAGTGAGAGTACACCCCCCTTTTGTTGGAGGAGGGGTCCTCAAAATCTGTGACACTGAAATCCAAGTGACTGTCAGCATGTCGCGGACTGCCACTTCCAGGACTCACATGTCCTTGAACCAAGGTTTCATCGAAAGCTTGGCTGATAGCTGAATTACCTGTCCCATAGGACAGTACAGCCTCTTCGGTGTAGGATCCTTGGATCTCAACACCTTTCACTACCTGTGGTAGGTAGTGTTCAGTGAGTGCTGACTGTGTCAGCTCGCAGAGGAGGTTCTCTTGTCGGGCCAGAGTCTGGTCCAACTGTTGAGTCTCTACTGTCTCATCTGTAGTTGAAGGTTCACTTACCGGGCTTGTGACCACGGTTGGGGAGTCCCTCGTGGCCACTGCGGTACCTGCGGTTAGGCAGTCTGTACCACAACGAGGAGGCACTTTTATTGGCAGGGGTTTTCTCACTGTTGCCCACATTTCCTGTTGACCATAATCTATAATCGCTTCAAAACGGTTTATAAAGTCTTGGCCAACCAGAAATGGGAATGAGTCAAGTGTGGACACATACACTGGGTGGTGTAGTGTCGTTTTGCCAATCTGCATGTGAACCATAGCTATGGCTGTTAGGGTTGTTCTCGTCTCTGCGAGACCCTGTAGCTCAATAGCACATTCCTCAAAGGGTATTTGCCCGTCAACACCGTTGGCGGCGGTCCTCAGCTCCTCGAACAGCTTGGCCGACATAATAGTTATATCAGAACTGCCATCCAGGAGGGCTTCACGCTCAAGGACACCTTCCAGTGTGATGGGCAGGTAGGCTTTCTTAGCCACCCCCCTTTGCATAAAGTTACACAGAAACCTCACAGGTCTTTGTCCACGTTTCTGTTCACGTGTGACTCTGGCTGTGTAATCTTGTTTACTGTCAGCATCTTGTTGGCTGTCAGCATCATGACCTTCAGGATGTTGTTGTGTGTCAGCAATTGGTTTGCTGTCAACATCCATGGCAATGTCAGAAGTAGTGTGCGCTGAGTTATTTGTGTGCTCTGAGTCTTTGTGAAAGACAGTGCTACACATCGCTCCAGGTTGGTCAATGTTGATAGTGTCATTATCAATGATAATGCCACTCATTGTAACAGGTTGGTCAGGCACAGTAACATTCAAATCTACTGACAAACTACTTACCTCCTCTGTCTCCTCCGAGCATAGAGGTGTTGGGCCATTTTTCCGGGACATTCGTGACTCTTTGCCTGTTTCGAACTGTTCAGTTCGAGGTGCGGGAGGTGCAGTTCCAAGGCTCGGGGGTGTCTGTTGGGACAACGCATAGTTACATGAGTATAGGTCCCCATCCTTCAATTTCTTTTGAAGTCCACCCACCGATTGACCTTGGTTTTCACCCATCTGGTTCGATCTGAACCATTTTGGTTTCTTTCTCCCGCGGATACCCCCACTTTGTGGTTTGTCAGGTTGAAAGGTCTGTTTCTTTTCGCCTTTGTTAGGAGAGGGAGTTGATGAACTTGTCCCTTCTAGCTCCAGCGAGTGGGATTTGACCGCTTCATTCGGGGACACCTGTAAGGGTGTTTTGGCTAGCATGTTAACTGCAAAGACATCCGCAGCACACTGTACTATTTCATGCAAAGATGTTGCTTCTAAATCACCCCAGGCCAAGTTCCATGGCAACTCGAATCTAACATCAGGGATTAGATTATCCCTGAAAACAGATTTGAAAAGCGTCTGCTCTTCCAGGTCAGGTTCCATCATGTCACCTATATACGCCTTCAAAATTCTGGCAAAGAAAAAATATGGATGTTCATCGTTTCTCTGCAAGACATTTCGGGCAGCTGAGTAGTCACCACACAATGAGAAAGATTTTTCCTCTGTGCAAGGTGCAGGGGGAGCAAGTTCATGGCTCCGGGGTTCCTCTTGGTACCCTCTGATGTATGGGTCTTCTAGAGGCACATACTGTATGAGCCTTGGACGCGTACCGTCTTGAACTTCCATCTTTAACTTGATTTTTTGTGAAAATCAATAAGACAGTTCGAATTTTAATGTGTGCAAATAAATCTTCACTTTTAATGCAGCACTGAGTCAATCAAACTAATCAGCTGTCTGGTTTAAGTGTTTCACTGTGTAATAAGTATTTCTATTCATAGGTACCTTCTTCAGGTTTTACCCTCAAATGAATTGTAAAAGTTAAATGCCTTTTTGCAGTGTTAACTTTAAAATATAACTTATTTTTCAACAACAGTTACTAACTAACCCAAGCATGACGTCCGTTTTACTTACTCAAACACTATTTAAAAGATTCGAAATAAATACATTGTTCACACTAAAATGTACCCAGAATGCTGCTCCATTATGCCTTAAAAAAGATGTATTGCAGTTTGGCTAAACTGTTTTGCTGTATTTTGACAGTTATCAGGAGTGAAAAATGGATTACCTGTTTATTTTAAATATTTTTTATTTAAAATAAACTGGAGGTGTTTGTGTGCTTAGCATAACATGACAGATGGCATTCCAAATAAAAATCAGTGACTTTTATCAATTTGTTGTCTGTTGACATCCTCAAAGTTGTTCTGCTATCTTTGTTTTGATTTTTTGTGAAAATCAAGTCAGCAGATGCTTTCTGTTTATTTTAAATTTTGTATTTAAAATAAACTGGAGTCATTAATTTTACACAGAAAAACGTTAAAAATGCTATTTTTAACCAAAAGTGTACAGTGTACGCCAATGCTGTTTAAAATTTTGAATGTGGAAATGCTCTGCTCTCCATCAACTTTTCTTTTTTATTTAATTTGAAAATCAAATAAAAGATGCTTTTTTGAGTGTTATTTTAAATCTCTTCAGTATTTAAAATGAGCATCAATTGTTCGTCTGTACCTCTGTTTTCAAAAATTCTTTATTTAAAATAAACAGGAGTTTTTGTTTGTGTACAGAACAATTTTAAAGCTGGTAATTTTCACCATAAAAAATGCTGACTTTATGATGTGTTGAGAGAAAACTCATCTATTAACGTCCAGCAGGGGGCAGCGTCGAGTATGTTATCACGAAGCGACTGAGTTTAAATCAGTACATGGAAAGAAAACAACCTTTAGGGTTAGTTTTCAGTAAGAACGTGATAATTGCTCGAACCGCGTTCTTGTCAGAGACAAGTTTATGTTGCTAGACAGTGTTGATGGCTTCAGATGAGTGTTTAAGTGTGTGTTCGTGTGTGAACGAGTGTGAACCAGCGAGTGTGACCTGTCACTCAAAGTGCGGCACCTGGAAGTGACGACAAAAATGGGCGGGTCAACGCAGCGTGCGTAGCGCGTCACCAGCTTCTTACGTGAGCGAGGCGGAGCTCGCTACAACATACGTGACGTCAACAAATCAATCACAGCATATGTAGTTCATTCTCCAAGCATAAATGGCGAATGTAGTTTTTCTTACCTTCGACCAATGTAGTACCGGAAATGACGACAAAGTGGGCTGGTCGCAACGGCGTGCGACGTGATTGACAGCTCACAACAGCGAATCAGCGTTCGCCACAAGAGTGATTGACAGCACACAACAGCGAATCAGCGTTCGCTACAAGAGTGATTCACAGCACACAGCACTCGTATCATCCAATCACAGCTCATAAACGGACATGAGACACGTCTTCTTAACGTTAGCTTAGCACAACAGAATACAACTTCATAGACTCTTAAAAACAACTCAAACGCTACAATTTAACTTCCCAAAATGCTGAAACATGCGGCGCACATCTAGACAGGCCAACTTAGTCACGCTCAGTAACCCAGCACTGCAGCTGTTGAACAAACACGGACTCTCTCGGAGTCACTTCAAGGTCGGTTCCGTCCACGTTAAAGGAGCAGAAAACTCGGGTCAGAACCCATTATCCGACAACGTTCTAACATATATGCTGCTTCGACCTTCTTTAAAATGTAAAATACCACAACAGCAATCTTGTAGATGTTAAATTAGCTTCCAGGGCAGGCAGTTTGACTCGGCGATCAAACAACAAAGCTCCGTACAGGAGTCTGTGCGAGTGAGCTGGATCGGAACCGAACCAGAACCTCCACAGACTACGGCTGACAAAAACTTCACCTGAATGCTTCCAACAGCGTGTAACAGAGTTGAAACAATAATAATCTCACAGCTTCAAATGATAAAAACACGCAGAATCTGCCTGCTTTGAACACTTCCAGCCAAAATTATTATCCTCAGAGTTTAAAACTTGGATCCTTTTATGCAAACATGACGTTACAGTTCATGACTGAGACCACAGATTTATCAATAAACTTTTAGAAGCCGATACGAGGCCACCAGATGTAAGGGGTTAAAGGGGGGGTCAGTTTAATACTGACCTCCTTTTTACCTTAATTAATTTACTTATTCAGATTGAATAGTAAATTCACGGATTCTCTTCTTTTTCAGTTTACCCAATATTTCTGTGATCTTTATGATGGATAAATAAACAGAGCCATTAAGTGACAATGGACACGTTAACTTAGTTTGATATGTCAAAGAGACACTATCATTTATTTAAAATAAATCAACTAAATTAACACCATTACACTTGATTGACATGATTTCACTTTCTTTCAATTCAAATACGTCAGCACACTTGATTTAACACAACAGACATAAATACTAGATGTTACACATATTTAGTCTGAGGGGCATTTCAGCTTAAAATATAGTTTCCAGCTTAGGTTGAGAGGGAAAAGAAATAGGAGGAAAGATTTAAGAAGAACATTATCCTGAGCATGAGACCAGAGTGACACTTCTCATCCGACTTCTGCTAAAATCCAAGTACGTTTTGTAAACAGCCCTTTACCTTTTGACGACAGCCCGGTAAGAGGGAAGACACCAGCCTTCAGATGCACAGAGTCCTTTAGTCCCAGCACGTCCAAAACTGGTTTTAGTTTACGTTTCAACGTCTCCTGGCTTCCGCGTTGGTCATCAGAGAATATGTCAGCTTCAGGCCTCTGACTTCAAGATAAACTTATTCCAGGAGGGAATAAACAAAGTTTTTGAGCTCGGCTTGTTCGAAGTAGACTCATAACAGCCTGTTATCAGTCCTTAGCTGAAGACGCCGGTCGTTAGCTCTTGACCACACGTGTCCAGCTCTTGGGAAAGTTCACATCTCTTTGGAAGTTCCCAGCAACTCTCTGGCGCGTTCTCGCACAGTTTAGAACTTAAAGAGCAGGCACAAAGAGAGGAGTTCACTTGTCTTATCAGAACCCAAGGTTACAGCAGCAGAGGGAAATTGTTTAGGAAAAGACAGAGCAGCTGGAGCCTTGTTCATGAAAAACAACGGATTAAACTGTCTTCTTATTTCTAAACAAAACAGTCGGGTCTCTGTGACCCGCAATTTCACCTTTAACATAGCAGTGAACACAGTTTAACTCTCACAGAATAACACAGCTTAAAAGCACACATCATGAAAATGACAAAAGTTATTCTTTTGATCACATCAGAATAAAATCAAAGATAGAAATAGTCTCTTTTGGTGACTATATTTATCAGATTACAGCTAAATGAATGATTTTGTGGTAAATGTCTTGCTTTACTGAGTGGTCAGTAAAGGTCATCACTGGACAGTTCAAAAACCTTAATTTGACCCTGGGTAGGTCCATTACACTCCTCCACCGCGTCAAGCCGCGCAACACGGTGTCGGCGATCACAATTATGCGGCTGTTAGGGATGATGGCCGCAGGCCACACGGTGGTGAAACTCGGTTTATTGAACATGCGGAAGTTGCAGAGGTGGTTTATTCGTCAGAGAATAGACCCTGCACGCCACAAAAGGCGCCAGCTCACGGTTCCCCAGTCTGTGAGGACAGACTTGGAGTTCTGGGGAAACCCCAGGACCCTGTCAGAGGGGGTTTCCCTGGGCAAAGTGACGTCACGACGGGCGGTTTTCACCGATGCCTCTCTTTCCGGTTGGGGGGGGACATGTCGGCCTGAATGGCAGCTTGACAAGAAAAAGCAAAAGTTATGTGTTTATTAACCGTTTTACAATCTAAATCCTGGTCGTTTATGCTGAAATAAGTCTTGTGTCACAGGCTTTTCCTTCTTAAGGCCAGCTGCACACTTGATAATTTCCAATAATTTTATTTTATACTACTGCTGATTTATGAAGTGAAGTTACAATATCTCATGGTGTAAAATGTATGGCAAGTGCAGGTGTGTGAAGGACTTTCCATTAAGCTTGAGCTACCATAAACAGAGAGTCCAAACCAATAAGATGGCTGGACAAGAGTTTTTACTGATCAAGGTTGAAGTTGCTAACATTTAGTATTGTAGGTCATCTCAGTTAAAGCAACTGAGTACCTTGCTCCATGGTTGGTTGGTTGACAGCATGAAAGTCATACACACTTTCTAGTTTTTCAGTTTGGTCTAAAACAAATTTACCTTTTAAACCAATCCATGCCCTATAAACTATAACGATGATGAAGAATGTCTAGGTTTAAATCATAAATTTGTTGACCATGGTATGAACAGCTGCTGAAACTCTTATTATTTTTTTATTGAATTTAAGTGTACCATTGGAAGAGCTTAATAAAAAATAAAAAAATCTGCTTCTGGAAAAGCAAACTTTACTGTTGACTAGAAAAGTGAATGGAAGAGGCATATGGTGTTTTCCTGGGATCTGTGAAATACAGACCCCGTCTATTTTTGATATGTGTGACTTTAAAAATAGGAACATCTTGTTTCTTTAGTGTGAGCATGTTATTTTGGTACTGTTTCTCATGTTGCATTACACTGTTGTGCCCAGGATGACTTGCGTTGTTGGAACTTTTATGCCAGAACTTTGACCAATTTGAAATTAATATTCAAAGTGGATTAGTCTGTTGGTTTCAATATAAAGTCCCACTCAAGACTGGTTTCTTATCAAACTCTCACCCTCAGGGTGGGTCTCAACTGCTGCCCACCTCTTCGCATCACAGCACTGGGGAATACCATATTTTCCGCCGTACACATCGCTCCACCATACAAGTCGCATCAGTCCAAATATGTCTAAAGTGGAAAAATCCATAAATACGTTGCATCTATTATGCATCACCACTGACAACCTGAAAATGTGAATCAAACCCAGAAATATGGGCCGGTGTTGTGCCAAAAATCAATTGGCTGCCAAATGGCAGCCGCAGAAGCATGCACGGAAGGACTTTAACAAGAATTTAAAAACATCAACACTTAAAAACAATTATTTGTTTGCTTGAAATTAAAGTAAAGGTGTCTTAGTCTAACTTTTACTTAATAAATGCACTTCGAAGGTCAAATGAGCTGCATTTCAAAAGCTGATGCGCGGAAGTAGGAACACGCAGAGGGACGAGTTGCTGCATATTTCTTCGAAATCTAACAAGATAAGCACCTAAAACAATTATTTGTTTGCTCTGTTATATTAAAGGCGCGTCTCAGTTGAACTTTCACTTAATAAATGCACTTTAATGGTCAAATTAGCTGCATTTTGCTGGGGCAGCGCAGCGAAATGAAGCTGATTTGACTGTTTTTCCAAGCGAGCTGGACCAATGTGGCAGACTTTGGCAAGCCGATTGTGTCATTAATAGCCACTTTTACCTATTACATGATACAATGGCATGCCTACTACTCGAGCAGCTGAAAATGGTAGTGTTCAATTAATATATTCAGTCAGAATGAATGAAAGCGGTCATATGTCAGCCAAACATTGGTTTATAAATTTTGAAGGGGGGTGGGATCCATAAATAAGTTGCTTCTGCCTATAACTCTAAGGACATGCAAATTATGCAAAAAACTGTGACTTGTAGGGTGAAAAATATGGTAACTTGTTAATACACCACCTTAAATTGATTAAATTAGCCAAATTCACTCACTTTATAAATGAATACACTATCCTTCTTGCATCAAAACAACTACTGTATCAGACAAATTGTCATGGTGACCTTAAGCCATTTTCTATCCATTTCTACCCTCCAGTTTCTGTATCTGTTCCTGAATGGTTTGCAGACTCTTCCTAATTGGTATTCCACTATATTTGCTTGTGTGTAACATGTCCTGTTTTAACTACGGTATATACTGTATTGTTCTCATTGAGCCATTTTCCTAGACAGTTCACCGAAAATCTATATTCGTAACTAAAACCAATTTCCACAGCTCTTTATACAGTATAAATATGAAATAATTAGTGTGTGAAATCTAGAAGCATCATAATGTTGTGTTAGGGTCTACATTACTTTGCTCCTGTGAACTACATGCGCTCTGCTCCAATTGGCTGGTATTTTGTGACACACTGACCTTCTGTTGATGGGATCATATGCAGCAGCAGCACGGCCGAGTTAAAGCTAAAAGTACTGCAACAACCTGTAAAGAGTTATTCAGGGATGATTGAATAATTTGCCTGGTATTTTGACCTGAAACTAGAAAAACTCTTTATAAAGTTAATTTGGTATTTTCATTTTCTTTTAGTTTTAGCATCATTTAAAAATTAAATCTGTACACATTTCATTCTTAAATTAGCTCTAGAATAATGACAGACAAGTGACCGTATGAACGGCAAACATCGATTAACTAGCTGCAAATTATAAGTTCATAGCAACTCTTGTGCACTTGCACACACTTTCACTCTCAGACACACACCCAGTCATCTGCATCATCGCACCTATACCCTCATTCGTGCTCCGTGTCCTCCTGCAGCCATCTGGGCCATCCATCAGGCTTCTCCAGCAGGTATAATCCAGGCAGGGGAGTATCTTTTTACAAGAGTCCCATTAGTTTATGAGCCGTCTGTTTCCCAGTGCTATCGCTTTGTCCTTTAGATGAGTTGGACCATTCAGGACTCTCACAAAGCACTCAAGTTTTATTGGTTGGGGGCTTGACTTTTTAATAAACTTCATGATAAAGGTGTCTGTCCTGAATGTATTGTTTTTCTGACCTCTGTGGCAAACTACAGTCATGTCATTGAAAATAGGCCCTAAAAAAATCTTCTTTATTCCTTAATTTAATTATCGCATTTTAATGAATGGTATGCATGTTTCTAAGTAGTTCACTTTCTCGTCTCTTATTGTTTACCATTGTCCATATAATAATAATAATAATAATAATAATAATAATAATAATAATAATAATGAATTCAATTTATAACGCACTTTTCATCAATGAAAATCTCAAAGTGCATATGGTACAGGTTCAACCATGTCATTTTAAACTAGAGTGGAAAGTCATCAAAATCTTCTGCAACCTACCGGTAGTCAAAAGCCAATATGTGATCACTTGTCAATTCATTTTATGTAAACTAATGCAATTTCACATATTATGAAGTAAGAAATTAGTGCCGTACTTTTTATACTTGTTAGGAATTACCCACAATATACCATACCATTATGGAGGGTTGGTAGTGAAAGAGTACCGTAAGTATAAAACTGCTGGAGACGACGTGAAAATAACAAATACCGGTACTTCCCCCTGTGGATTCAACACCAGGCCACTGGGTGGTGTCATTCATTTAATATACCATACCATTACCTTACCATTACCTTACCTTACCATACCATTACCTTACCTTACCACACCATACCTACCACTTTATTCATAAAGCACTTAAAACAGCAACAAGATCAACCAAAGTGCTGTACAGCAAAAACCAAACAAGCAAAGGACACAGGATAAAATACATAGATCCAAATAGGTAAAGATAAGAATTAATGACTAACACTATATAATACTGTACAGACAAGTTAACATCAACTCTCACAGTGTCAAAAGTCAGGAAATAAAAGTGAGTTTTCAAACGAGACATAAAAACGGTGAGAGGAAGCCTGCCTGACATGTGGTGGGAACTCATAGTTTTGGACCTGCAGCAGAGAAATCCCCTTCATCTCTGAGCTTAAAACGAGTTCCTGGAACCAATGAAAGCATCTGGTCTGCTGACCTCAGAGAGCTCTGTGGGACATATGGCTGCAGCAGATCAGCGAGATAATAAGAGGTAGAACTGTTCAGAGATTTAAAAAACATATGGAAGAATTTTAAAATGAATTCTGAAGTGAACTGGGAGCCATTGAAGGGAGGCCAGAACTGGACTAATGTGCTCTCTTTGGCCTGTACCAGTTAAAAATCAAGCTGCAGCCTTTTGAACCAGTTGTAAACATGCAATATGATAAACTTCTGTCCATATTTACAAAAGTTTTTCTCTATTTAACGCTGATGATTGTTCATCAGCAGTGGCATTAAACATCTGCGTGTCTGACAGGCCATCATATTCGGGCACTTAAAAGCTTCGAAGTAAAACTGTAGTCTTATTTAAAACTGTTTTCTGAGCAAATCCATCAGAGGTTCTGTTTGCTTCCAGTCGTAGCGGTGGGGTCGTTTTCCCCAAACCTAAAGGTGGAAGCATTGTTAAGATGTTGAGTACCTGGATGTGTTGCTTCCCTCGGTTTCTCCCTTCATTTTGAAGTGTGCCCCTTGAAAACCCCGTCTCTTCGCTTTCATTTATCTCAAAATATTCAGGACGTCCTCCATTCTGCAAACTCAAAATGTACGGTACGGCTTGTGCTAAAAAGTAAGAGGAACGCCCTGAATGGAGTTCAGCCTTTTGTTCGTCTAAACTTTGCCTCAAGTCATATAGTTTGATATGCAGCTGGTGAGGTAAACTGCATACAGACACCTACTTGCCATTTGTGTTTGGATCAGATGAGGACGCACCGCTTGCACAATACAGTCCTTTTGCGAGTGTGTGTGGTGCCCTCATGCATAAATGTGTGTGTTGTAGCGTGCCGTGTGGTGTTTTGCCCCAGTAGTCGCGCTCCATATGAATGATGCTTGAATAGTGCATGGCTCCGGCCTGCCAACCGTCCCCCCTCGTGCTCCCATCAGCTTCCTGCTCAGGCAGCACTGACTGACAGCACTTCCTCCCTTCCTCACACTTCTCTGTTCTTTGCAGCGGCCTTCACAGAACCGTGC
This sequence comes from Garcialebias charrua, assembly GCA_038048925.1. NCBI lineage: Eukaryota > Metazoa > Chordata > Actinopteri > Cyprinodontiformes > Rivulidae > Garcialebias > Garcialebias charrua. The sequence goes on from JBBPBX010027173.1 coordinate 13,132, forward strand.
ACACAGGTAGGCAGGTGGGCTGATTGACAGCCAGGTAAAGGGGTAGACATGGAGGTGGTGCACATCCACACTCTGACCCATGCACTTACAGTCACACAAATACACATTTCCATTTGATTTTATTCATATTGCCTGGATTTTAATATTAGGAAGTTGTTCTCAGCCTATTAAAATCTTAGAGCTTCATTCTTTCAGTCAGCTTAAAAAAAGCCTGGTTTTATCAATGCATAACCAGTAATTATACTTTGATTTTTGTGCATAATTAAAGTAAAAAAAATCTCAATTATGTTCTTTCTGAATATTTAGTTCAAGCGTTAATTTATTTTTTGCAGTTTCTCACATTTAAGGGTGGGCAACACTGTTTTTAAACATAAAATCACAACCACAACTGGATGACTATTTAAATATGATGTTTAACTCCTTTATTGTTATATTTGTTGTGGAAGTTACTGTAGAGTGCAAATAGTTTTTTTAATGCAGAAGCAAAGCACTAACAGAAAAATAAACCATCTCATTTAAGCCAAATCAGAACAAATGTACATGTATTCATTTTTGGGCAGTTGTGTTTACTTATGCCATTTGGTGCAATGTGTGTGCTGAGAAAAGAAAAGTGAAAATGGCACAAAGAGCATACAGTAGATCAAACCACAATTTCTATATTTTAACAGATTAATATATTCAAATCATTTACAATTTAATAGATTGCTCAACTCGGATCTGTTTTTTGTATGCCAAATTTCATCATATTCTTCAATAATTCAAGAAACTGACTCTAGACGGTTCAATTGAACACATTTAGCTATTTTTTCATTTAGAAACAAAAACGTGCCAATCAATTCAACTTTAGCCAATGTTTTTTGATGGTTCCTGACAAATCTTCACTTCAGTTTAGAAACTAATATTCATAAAAAATAAAACTGAAATTTAATAAACAATCCAGTTTGCCTTAAAGATGTACAGTATTTGTATTTAAACATGGCAATGTAGAGAGCTCATTTGACATCAGTCTGTGTGTAATGAATGAATATACAAGTTTCACTTTTTGAATGAATTTACTGAAATAAACTTTTTCACAATAATTTAAGTTTATGACCAGCACCTGCATTTGAACCTATCTTAATTCTCCTTTTAAAGTGAAAACTGATATTGATCATCCAACTATGTTCAGTCAGGTCAACTGGATTTTTTTTTTTTTGTGAGACAGAAAAAAAAAACTGTCCAGATGACCTGACTGAACATTGTCATTTATCATAATCATTTTATTGTAATGTTAAATGTGTTTAGTTTTGTTTTATACTGTGATTTGAACCTTAAATATATTCTTTAATCCCCATCTTAATGTTTGGAACATTCTATTAAAGCAGTAAATTGTAATAAAATTTGTTGACGTAAATTTTTATTGTCAATTGTTGGCTGTACCTCATCTGTGGTTTTTGTTTAAAAAAGGTCTCATCTACAATTCGTTCAACCTTTATTTAGTCAGGTAAATCCCATACAGCCTCGTGGACTCATTTACAAGAGCAACCTACTAACTAAAACTAAATAATACAAACTAAATAATAATAATAATGAATTCAATTTATAATGCACTTTTCATTAATAAAAATCTAAAGAACGATGGTAGAATTTCCTTAAACAATAAACAAACATAAGAGAGAAATAAAGATTTTGTTTTAACCAAGTATCAAAACTAGCAAAACATTATAAGGTAGATGTATAAAATCAAAAACAGGAACATGTCTGCATTGCTTTTTGCCAGGATTCCAACAGATTATTAAAACCATTTAGAGAGGTCAAGGCCGAGAGCTACAAGAGGAGTCCTCGTGGATCAATGAGAGTAACCTTGTATAAATAAAGGTTTAATGAGGAAAAATTCTGTGTAAACCTGGAAGAGAAACAGTTTAAGACTTGTTAACATGGTGGTAAAGAAAGTGTTCGAAGTAAATCAACCGATAAACTGTAATAGAACTGTTTTATTTTGTACAATGATGTTTGTTTAACAAAAAATATTGGATGTAACTATTTCTGAATAGCTGACTTCAAATATTCACATATACCAAATGGATATAGAAGACAAAAATAGACAAGAAAAACAAAAATGTGTACATTGAAAAAAAAAAACGAAATACTGTAAGATTTATCATGACTAAAGTCAGCATCACACAAATACAATATTGTTTAAATGTAATGGAAGAACAGGAAAAAAAAGAAAGTACATAACAATTATCAAGTCTACAAAATTAATTGCAGAGTTTTTTTCAAGTGCATAAAATACCTCAGCAAGACCAAAGCACTTTAATACCATCTTATTATTAATACCATCAGCTTGACAATTTGGGCAACACTGTTCGTTCCTTCATTCTGCCATGCAGGTCCAGCAGCCAACATGGGAGCAGCATGATGAAACCATGGGCACCTGCACGCCACCTGAAAATTGGATGAAATAAAGTTATATTTTTACAGCAGTGTTTGACAATTGTATATATGAGAACACTTTACAACAGTTGCAGGATGAAGAGGAAGATGTGATGATAATTCAGGGGACTTGAAGGCCACTGTCAGCAACCTGGGCTCATAACACCTGAGCACAGACTGATCCATTTCTACCTGGATTATTGAGCATGCATCAGGGTACTTTACAACAGTATTTACATTCATTCAACCTTTATTTAGTCAGGTAAATCTTTTGAACCTCATGGGCTCATTTACGAAAGCGACCTGCTAAAACTAAAGAACAATGAACAGCAGTGATAGAATTTCAATAAACAAACAAACAATAAACAATTTGATGTGCATTCACAGTTAACACCTGCTGGAACTGCCACTGTTCTAGCTTCACTAGTATATTTTTTTATAAAGTACTGTGTACATATGTAGTGTGTACATCTGTGATGTAGTTGGTTTGCTTTTATTACTTAATGTATAATAGATACTTCTAATTTCATTGTACATTTTACTGTACGCTGACAGTAATGTCATTTATTAATTAATTGCGACACCTCCAGGGAAACATTAAATCACTTGGGAGTCTGAACAAACTAAAGGTTGTCATCTATAGTTAAATACTACTGTGCATTTTTCATTCATTCATTCAACCTTATACAGGCTAGCCTCGTTGATTTAAAGCATGCAACCAATATATAAAGATTTGTGGTGACTGGCAGATTAAAGCCGAGCACAGATTAAACAGCTGCCCTGTGTAAATATTAAAACTGAAGAAACTTGTTTTAGCATTTGTGCTACATCAACTTAAACAGCTAATCGCTGGTACACTTGCTAACTAACACACACTAGGTTAGTTCTCTGTGGACAAATATATTTATAGTTTGCAAAATTGGGGGCTTCATTTAACGTTTCAATGAGCATGTTGTGTAAACAACACATTACTAATGCCGCACGAGCAATGTAAACTGAAATGTACGTCAATAAAACTTCATTACCTTGAATAAGATCCTTCTGAGTTCTTCCAGCGTCATGTCTTCTTTAAGCTTGAACAAAACACCCTGATGCATGCTCAATAATCCAGGTAGAAAAATCTAACAAAACAGTTTACAGGCTAAAGGATAGCATGCTAACTGTATCTCCGTGTGTTTGTTGGTGTGTGTGTGTGTGTGTGTGTGTGTGTGTGTGTGCTGTGTTCGGTTTTATGTTGTTAATAAAGTAAAAAAAAAAAAAGTGGAAAAAACAATACTTTGTTTTAATGTAATTTCGTTTTTCCAAATGTTGTTGTGTTTTTCTTGTTTTTGTTGTGTTTTTCCAAATGTAATTCCGTTTTTTTCCTAATGTGATTCGGGCCACTTCCGCTTTGGCCACTTCCGGTTTGGCTTAATGTAATGTGTTTTTTTCTACTTCCGCTTTGGCCACTTCCGGTTTGGCTTAATGTAATTTGTTTTTTTCTACTTCCGCTTTGGCCACTTCCGGTTTGGCTTAATGTAATTCTGTTTTTTCAAATGTTGTTGTGTTTTTTCAAATGTAGTTTCGTTTTTTCAAATGTAATTCTGTTTTTTCAAATGTCGTAGTGTTTTTGTTGTTTTTGTTGTGTTTTTTCAAATGTAATTCCGTTTTTTCTAATGTTGTTGATTTACACCTTAGGGCCACCGTAGACAACACAACAGCCAAACAACGAGCCAAATGTTGAAATAAAACTTCATTTTGACCTTTATTTCTTTTGCCACAACTTTAAACCAGACACTTGGATCCAAGTAACTTTGAGTGGAGGTGAATGTATTTCTGATCATGTTTCGTGAGCTGCCTTGGTTATTTCTGGCCAATATAGAAATCAGACTGAACACATGAAAGGAGATCCTTAAAGGTTGCAGGGAAGGGAAAACATGTTCGATAACTCTAATTTTAGTTGCAGACTAAACTCAAACAACCCAAGATGTTTGAAAAGCCTCAGCTTGAACCATTCGCTGCAGTGAAATTAAAAACAGGCTTCGTAAATGAAAACTGAGGCCACCACTAATGAAAATGAGGCGTTTCGTTTCCCTTTGGTTTCAGACGTGTTCTGCTCGTCTCTCTGCACTGATCCCGCCACCACCTGTCCTCTCCATATTTCAGACAACTCTGCAGGATTGTGCAAGCTCACAGCTAACTCTCTTCGGTTATATGAACGCCACATCATGTCCTGCTTCATCATCTGCACGGTGTGACCGGTGCCAAACGGAGGTCTCTGTAAAATGGAGACACAGCCGCCAAGTTTCTAATGAGGTGACCTGCGGTGGACCTGGATATCTGCTGCTTCCAGGCACCCGAAGCTTTGAGGGGATGTGGATTTAGTGGAGAGCTGCCAGAGAAACCATCTGTGTGCTGCGAGAGCGTAAGCTCCTTCAGCTGTGCCGTCACCCCTAAACTCTGCTCCTCCATCTTCGCTTCAATATTTGAGAAGTGACGCAGAGCAAACAGTAGACTGTTTGGTTTTGAACATTCGCTCGGAAAGCAAGAAGCTAAACTTCCTGTCATTTCTCAACATATTTAAATGCATTTATTTTTGGTTTTGCTTGGGTCTGTGTTTGTCTGTTAGCTCTTCACAGATTTAAATCACAAACTCTTTCACAATAAAATACCTTTAAATATAGTACAGTATAAATACAGACGAAGCATGAAATGAAATGGGTTAATAAAAACCAAATTAAGAATACAGTAGTGTTATGAAAAGATCTTAAATAAAAAGTCAGTCCCAGCAGATCTTCCTCTGATTTTATCCTCAAATGGTGTCCCTATTGAGTTTGTTGATTTCTATAAATATCTGGGTATCCTGGTCGATTCACATCTCTCTTTTAAACTCCACGTGGAAAACCTAGTGAAGAAACTGAAAGTTAAACTGGGTTTCTTTTTCAGAAACAGATCATGTCTAACACTGAATGTTAGGAAACGCCTTGTATCTGTGACTTTCCTTCCCTCCATTGATTACGGTGACATTCTCTACATGAATGCTCCTACAAGCACCCTGCAGATGTTGGATGTTGTCTATCATGGTGCACTAAGATTCATAACTGGCTGTGATTATCATATAATAATAATAATAATTAATTCAATTTATAACGCACTTTTCATTACTGAAAATCTCAAAGTGCTACACATATATTGAATGCTACACACATTCATAAACCGGTGGCGGCAGACTACCATGCAAGGTGCTTTCCAGTCCTACCGGGAGCAACTCAGGGTTAAGTGTCTTGCCCAAGGACACAACGACACATGGTGCGGGTCCCGGGAGTCGAACCGCCAACTATCCGATCGGGAGACGACTGCCATTACCACTACACCACGGCCGCCCACCACTGCACCCTGTATTCACTGGTTAACTGGACATCATTAACCTCACGCAGACTCTTCCACTGGTACATTTTCATCTGCAAATCACTTCTTGGTCTGCTGCCTTCATACATCTCCTCCTACATGTCTCTGCGTGAGTGCAGCTACAGCGTGCGCTCTCAGGACATGATTACCTGCAGTGTTCCATCAGTGAGGACTGAACTTGGAAAAAGGGCCTTCTCCTACTCCGCTCCTGCCTCGACCTTGACCTCTTTAAAGTGTGACTAAACCCCTGTGGATCGGTAACTCCTCCTTCCAAAATCTCCCTGAAAATGGGCGTGTCGAGAGACAAGGAGGGGTGGAGGTAGAGTTGTGCTTTTGTTCACGCCTCCACCTGCAACAACCTAAAACAAATTAAACCTCTAGCCAACAACATACACCAAGCAACAACAAAGAATAAACATGTAGATGTATTTATCTATTCCACCCATTCCATCCAAAACCAAAGGCCTAAAAAAATGAAAATGAAAAGAAAAATAAAACCGCTTGTCAGGAGTGAAATGCAGCATTTCCATATAAGGTATGCACTTCTCATCTCTGCAGGGGATTGGCTCTGCTTGAACCACCTGTGTGACATCACACATGAGCAGACATGTCACACATGAGCGTTTGCACAAATAAGAAAATTAAGGTGTAATCCACCAGTTCAACCCATAGAACTACCGTAAACACATTTTTAGACCAAATATTGCCAAATATTGCCAATTTACACAGATATGCACAATTATGTGAGAATAAACACAGCCATAGTGCTAGATAACATTTTAAACACATTCTAGGGAGTTTATCAGCTAAAAAAAGTTAATTTTGGGTTTAGTCGCACTTTAAATGGTTTTCAGAATCTGTTGGAATCCTGGCAAAAACCAATGCAGATTTGTTCCTGTCTTTGATTTTAT
>JBBPBX010027173.1:19939-37500 GCA_038048925.1 Garcialebias charrua
TATATATATATATAATATGTATTTCTCTCTTTTGTTTTTCTCTCTTTTGTTTTTCTCTCTTTTGTTTTTCCATTGTTCATTGTTTAAGGAAATTCTACCATTGCTGTTCATCATTCTTTAGTTTTAGCAAGTCGCTTTCGTAAATGAGCCCACGAGGCTCAATAAGATTTACCTGACTAAATAAAGGTTGAATGAATGAAAAAAACAAGTGTCACGGCTGAATGGCTGGCTCGAGAAGTTCAAAAATAGAAAAGTAACTTTCTTTTAGAAATTAAAAAAAAAGGCCTTAACTTATCAGCACGCAGGGAGGCACGGGAAAACGACGCTCAACGGACAAATACATGGCTGATGAGAGTGGGGACACCTGGGCTTAATGAAGACTGGAAACAGGTGAGAGTGGAGCTGAGGAGTAGAACTGACAGACTGTTGCCACAAAAAGGCGAACACAGAGCAAACCTACAAAAAAAAAACTGGCCTCAAACTGCTTCGCCAACACCTGCTGGTGCATATTTTACACATTTCAAGAACCACACTGGAAACACTTCGCTGCCATCAAGAAGTCGGCTCTTGGGACTGGGCTGCAAAGTGGTTCTGAAGCATTTAAACACATTTAAATAGAGGAACAGCAATATATCTAGGGAAACACAGGTTGTAATTCAATTTGAAAGCAGAGCCACACCTTTATAACAGTCTTTTAATGTTAATATTAAATTCCCAGATGTATTAGAGCAGAAACAGGCTCTTCCAGGGCGCTTCCGCAGCTGCCATTTTAACAGTAAGCCTATCTCTTAATTGATAAAGCTCTGTATATGTTGTATAACACAATCATTGTTCCACATTTAATCTATTGTATTGAGGTTTGGGGAAAAGCGTGCAAAACAATTACAAAGCCTGTTTTTATTTTACAAAAGAGAGCTGTAAGAGTAATCACCAGAAAACATTTCAGTCACCCATCAAACACCTTGTTTCTTCAGCTAAACTTATTGAAATTCCAGGAATTGGTAGAATATAGTATTTTATCAGTTATGTATAGGGCTCATAATAACACATTACCTTTAAATATCCAAAGAAATTTTATAAAAAGACAAAGTTATTACAATCTCAAAGGGACAGAGATATTCATCAAACCACAATTCAGAACCAGCTTAAAGGGACGGTCTACCTCAATTCAGGGAGTTCGATTGTGGAATGCTCTGGAGAGTGATGTTAAAAATGCAAAATCAATGTATACATTTAAGAAAAAGGTCAAAAAGGACTTGCTCAAAAACTATATATGATGTAACTTAGTGTGTTTGTGTATTACAGTTAGAAAAATTAAGTAGAATTATTCATTTTGTGATGTAGTTTGTGTATTACAGTTAGAAAAATTAAGTAGAATTATTCATTTTGTGATGTAGTTTGTGTATTACAGTTAGAAAAATTAAGTAGAATTATTCATTTTGTGATGTAGTTTGTGTATTACAGTTAGAAAAATTAAGTAGAATTATTCATTTTCTGATGTAGTTTGTGTATTACAGTTAGAATGATGTAGTTTGTGTATTACAGTTAGAAAAATTAAGTAGAATTATTCATTTTGTGATGTAGTTTGTGTATTACAGTTAGAAAAATTAAGTAGAATTATTCATTCTGTGATGTAGTTTGAAGGTTATCATTGGTTGAACAAACTGTGAAATAAGGGGCAGATATAATAAGATTTCATCTTCTTTCTGCTCCCTTCATTTTATCCTACTTGTATTCTTGTATCTGATGAAACTGTCTTGTATTGTTCTTTTAAAATGAATGAATAAACATCAAATCAAAATCAAATCTCCCTCTTGTAGCGTCTCTGATCGCTTCGTTTCAGCGGAACGCTCCTGCCCCCTGGCGGCCGAGTGGAGTAGTTGCACGATCTGTTCAGTTTACCCTAATAACTCCTTGTCTGTTAAAAATTCAGCTCCCAGCAGACCGAACTCACGGTTCTGGTACCAAACAACAATAAGCGGCACCACGAGTTTTAAAACCCGCGGTTCTGTTACGGTAACCGGAGCGAACGGGCTCGGCCCTCGGGAGTCGACAACCTCCGTCTTCCGGCGAGAGGAGGTTTCTCACCCGGGATGATTAAAGTGACGAGCAGAGACCTGTCCGGTTCGCAGGTAAAACTATTTTATTTAACTTCAAATGTAGTTAGTTTATATTTTTAAATTAAGATATAACCTCTGCCCTACGACTTTATTGGAAAACAGGTCAGGTAAGAAGACTGTTAAAATGTTTGCCACAAGAGGGCGCTATTGTTTCCTGGACAGAATATTTGACTTTTTCTTTTTCTTTACCTAACCTTTGACAAAGAAGCATCAGCATCCACACAGTCACTTTGGGAAAGAAGTGCTTGATTTTAACAAGCAAAATGTTTACAATGTTTCCATTTTTTTAAAATCTAACCCTAAAGAAGTTAAAAGGTGAGAAATAAAAATATTTAACAAAATCACCAGAAGATACAAAATTACCAAAAAAGAAAAAAAAAAGTTCTAAAGAGAGCTACAAAAACAAAAAAGGGAAATCGTTACGGATTTCAATGCAAATGGTTACAACATCAACGATGACGCACACATCTGCAGATGCATATTTACCACGCTACAAAAAGAATTGCATGACATGACATTTTTAAAAAGGCAATTTTTTAAGAATGCACAGAATGGTTACAAAAACAAACGTGAAAGTAAAAATCAAAGCTGCAGATGTAGCAGGTATCGAGCCGGTACAACCACTACTGACTATATTGTTTCGTTGCGGAGAATCATATTGTATATGAAGTTACGGTAAAAAAATGAGATGGAGACTCTTTCCTGCTGTGTGCTTGTTGTGTATCTGCGAGGACTGGTTTTTAATTTTTTCAGATTCAATAAACAATTACATCCAGTATTCTAATATGAATTAATAGTTTTCTCAATAAATGTACAGATCAATCCTCACTTAGCAGTGAGCCAACTTACTGAACTCAGTCACAAGATACCAGGACAACCATATATACCTGCAAACTCTGAAGAGATGAAAAAAGGTGACAAACATAAATAAATAAAAGAAATGAGCATGTCCCAATTTAATTAAGACATACATACACAGGAAAGATGGATAGTCAAAATATATATAAAGAAGCAACCGCAGCAAGCCAAAAAACTCACAGAAGAGCATTTTGCTAATAACAAAACTCATTTCTTAATTTTTTTGGCCTGGCCATGTGCCTTTTTTCGTACCACGCTCTTGCTCCATCACTTCTGCCCTATTCTCTGCTGCACTGGTGGATGGCTGGCAGCCAAGCCTGATCCTCCTCTTCCTCTTTTTAAGCAATCTTTGCTGTCGCTGTGCTTTGCCTTGTGTCCCAACTGACCGTTAACCACATTGCCCATCATCTACCATCAAACACTTATTCTGTCAGAGCATTTCTATCTGCTTCCTGCGCAGCATCTTTCACAGTCTGGACAGCACTGAAGGTGGAGATGTTCATGCTTGTAGATATTTGGTTGATAATATTGTCCATGAGATTTAATGATGATTCAACCAGGGGACCGGAAGATCACGAGAGGGCAGCTTTCACTGTTTGACACAGGCCTGGATATTTCCCAGTATCAAAGACAGATATCCACTTCACAACATCATCTCAATTCTGGAAACTGGGCAGCGTCTGGTCCACATTATACTGCAGAATTTCCCAGTGTGTGTCAGCATCCAGTGGCAGCAGATGATCTATTATTTCAGTGAGTTTCTTTAGTTTGAATCCAGTCTGAGAGTGCCCTCTCACCGTGGAAGTGCTGCCCTCTGGTGGTCTAACTAGGTACAGCAACTCAAATCAATGGACTCTCCACTCTTCGTATACAGTCTATTGTTACATACTATTCGCAATTAATAAGCAATTAGGCTTATTATAAAGTGGGATATTGTGAACCAACTAATAAACTTTTTATTCAAAATAATACTTTAAAATTTAATAACATTGTTTATATAAAAATACTGGAAATAATGTATAAAGCACTGAATAAAAGTCTGCCCTACGAGGTTTGTTAATATTTGAACAAGGTAAAGAGAAAAGTAACGTAAAATCTAGATGTATTTCAGTTTTCGGCGTGAAACTGTGGAATGACCTGAATGATAATCTGAAAGTATGTGCTTTTTTGGTGAGCTTTGAGTCTTAAAATGGAAAATTATAAAAGCTTATGAGATGTTATGTAGATGTATTGTGTAACCATGTATGTATATAATGTGAGTCTGTGTATGTATGATACATGCATATTTAAATATACAGTAAATGTATGTGCACTTATGTGTATATATACTGTACAGTATATGGACAGTAGATATCTGTTATTATGTAGGCTGCTGAGTCTATGAATAGGGTAGGCAAGTATAAGCCTTGGCTTCAGCCTATTCCTTTTTTGGTAAATGATTGATTTACCATTTTATATTGTTTTCTTTTTGTTTGTAATGTTTTTAATTTATCAAAATAAAGTTGAGTTGAGTTGAGAATTCACTAATAAAACCCACCCGATAAAACAAAACAAAAAATCGTGTGTCACATAGAAATGACCAGAAAATGTGCAAATGACTCGAATCATATGCAAGAAAAAAAAAAAGATTTCACTCAATAACTAAAAGCTTGTACACAATTTAAGACACAGAAAACCAAACGTTGGCCTGAAAAGGCCTCACAAATAAAATGTCTGAACAGCACAGGTGGGACGGATCAGAACCAAAAAAAATAAAGTTTAAAGAAAGTTCTCACCTCAGGGACAACAAATAAGTTTTCAAATGATTCTGAATATGCAGAAAACTTGGATTGAAAATGACCTCGATATGAAGTCGTGACAAAAGTCCCCGAGCCTCGAGTGCACCACAGATCATGAATATTCAGCAGAATCTTTGGTTGTGCTGGGTTTAGAGGACGCAGCGGGCCTCGGACTCTGAGCTCTGATCCGAGCTGCAGGGAGGACGACCGCTGACTCACAGTTTGAAGGACAGGCTCTGTGTTCAGCTACAAACGTGACTTGAAACTGTTGGTGTCTTTTTGTTTTAGACTGAATTAAACCAGAGAAACGGTTTTCCCCATTAACAAAGTGTGAAGCTGAACGACAGCCGAAATCAGACGAAGAGGCCAAAACTGAGTCTTAGATCAAAAAGAAACATAAGCTAAAAGTAAAATGGTAGCTTAATACTAAATGTATCAGAAGACCAGTTAATAGCTAAATATATAAATTTGATCTAAAATGTAAAAGTAGCCAAAGAAGGTTAAATTAGGCCGTTTGCTGAAGGAGATCAAGAGAGCAATATTTTTGAAGGAACTGAAGAAACCAATGTGTATTTTATTGTTGGGAATATTTGTATTTTAAGGTAAATATATATATTTTAAAGTATAAAAGTTACAAAAACTAAAAGTCAGAGTGCCTTCAGCTCTCAATGAGCTGAAGGTTTGGATATGATAATGCCTGAAACAGCTGAAAGTCTGAAGCAGTAGACTACAAACCTTAAAAAGTAGAAATGGTCAGGCATGCTTGTGTTACAGTTGGTCTTTATGTCTTTTAGCAAAATATCTTGTGAACTACTGAGGAGATTTTTAATAAAACTGTCAGGAAGCAATCGTTAGATAAACGTCTAAAACTGATTCATTTTTTAAGTCAAACCAAATCAAGATGGTCGCCACGGCCTTTTCCAAACTGACCTTGGAAACACAAACTTGTCTATAACTTTTATTTTACATATACTGTACTAAGTTATATTTTGGTGTGGTAGTAATAGAGAGTCGTTCAAAACAAACTTTGAGGGAATCCTCACTTTTGACTTAACGTGATCGAGCGATTTAAAAAAATCTGTTTTGTTTCTTGTGTTGAACAGCAGTTGTGATTAAAAGTGTTGAATATCCCCCGATGTGAAGCAAATAAACTTACATATTATATTAATGGTACAGTATATTCAACAATAAAATGGGTTAAATTTGATTTATTTCTTGTAAGATAAAACAAAAACTACATTATATTGTATTTTCCAGTAAGATGATCTTGTGGCCACCATGGGGCAGCACCAACGTGCGCTGTGAATTAAAACGCTTCCGATCAAACAATTAAATAATGACAGACAGGATTTAAATGTGGTTTATTTAAGAAGTAGCCAGATGTAAGGTAGATTTCTGATGTTTTTCTGTTTTTAATCAAAAATAGTTTGTTTTCAGGTGTTTCTGCTGAAGCGAGCTGCAGACAGTGAGGCTGATGGGAACCAGCAGGTATGAATGTGACCTCTCTACTGGGCCCCATGGAGTCCAACTGGGGTGACTGGGCCGGCAGTTTCAAATGGTACCCCTACAGGACCTCCGAGGTATCGTCTCAGTGATTTGAGAAGTTTCTGCGTCCAACGCAGGGTTGTTCAACTGGTGGCCCCGGGGGCCGAATCAGGCCCACAGGTGAGTTAAGTTCGGCCCACCAATGGGTTCCTTTGTCAATAAAACTAGATTTTAAGCCGTAAAACAAACTTATTTAGTGACAATAGCTGTTGGATGTCCGGCCCCTGAGCTCTTGGCTTTAACTATGACCCCCTGAGCAATTTAGTTGAATAGTCCTGGTCTGACCAGCCTTTTGAGGTGCAGCAGGTCAAGATTTCTGCTATAAATATTCAGGAAAATGAGACATGCTAAAGTTTTTAATCAGTGGGATGATAGTTTGACCCAAAGAAATTTCATTTTAAAATTGAAGGGTTCGTACTCATTGGAGAAATTCATATCTCCCGCCATCATTCATGAGTTTTAAACGTAGACTAATCTATGTTGAGAAGTGACGGAGGCCCCTCCAATAGCTGAGAATCTATCTAATCTATCTATTCTCACTATCTACTGACAGACTGATGTTAGACAAAGTAATCTCTGAAAAAACTATAGTCCCCTTGCTTCTCTATCAGCATTTATAAAAACACTAAAAACACAGAGTGACCCGGACAATGACCAGCCAATAAAAACAGAGTTGTTTGTCACGCCCCAACCCACGCCCCCGCCTGTCCCAGCCTCAGCGCCGCGCACATTCTCATTCAAAGGATTGCAAAGCGATGCAGGACTGATTTGTATGTGACACAAATGTATTAAATATCCCTTCTTCATCCCAGAGCTGGACTTTTATTTTGTTTTTTTGCCAAAAGTCAAGTGATCGCTTCATCCTTCACTCACAGGAATGAGGAAGTCACGAGCGAATTAAATCATGTCCAACGTTGCTTCGTGAAGCTCTGCTGATTTCTGCTGGTTTTTGTGTTGTAGGACCAGTGATTCATGGTTTTATTATATTTTTTAGAACGTTTTATTAACATATAATCACAGAACTTCGCAGCGCAGAGACAGGACATGCAGAGGAGGTGGAGCATTCCAGAAATTCCATTCCTGCACTGACAGAAATGAGGAAGTCACGAGCGAATTAAATCATGTCCAACGTTGCTACGTGAACCTCTGCTGATTTCTGCTGGTTTTTGTGTTGTAGGACCAGTGATTCATGGTTTTATTATATTTTTTAAAACGTTTTATTAACATATAATCACAGAATATTGAAGCGCTCCGAGCGGACACACAGCAGGGGGCGGAGCTGCAGAACTCAAGTTCAACAGAGAACGGACTGTGGCTCCCCCTCAGAGTCATATATGGCTCTGAGGGGGAGGGAGCAGAATGCTTTTCCCTGCTGGAAATTTTTCTAAGTCCCAGCGTTCTACAGAAATTACATACCGTATTTTTTGGAGTATAGGTCGCATTGTCCAATTATTACCAATAGATTGGAAAAATCCCTAGATAGGTTGCACCGGAGTATAGGTCGCACCTACGTTTAGCTCTGCTGCAAATGTCTGCCACAGGAGCGCACAGCAAGGCTTTTAAGAAGATTAACACTTAAAAACAATTATTTGTTTGATAAAAATTATAGCAAATATGTGTCTGAGCTGAACTTTTCCTTAATAAATGAACGTAATTGTGAAATGAGCTGGATTTAAAAATTTGTTTTGCCGAAAGTGATAAAAAGCCATATACTGTATAGGTCGCAGGCCATGAAAAAATGATAAAAAGGTGTGACCTATACAATGGAAAATACGGTAGTGAACCTTAATAATAATAAGAATGTGAATGAATGAATAAGAAGGTGTGAGTGTGAGAGTGGATGGTTGTTTGGTGTGAGTGAGACAGGTCCCTCTTGTAAATGAGTCCCCGTGACTCAACGAGGCTAGCCTGTATAAATAAAGGTTGAATGAATGAAAAAAGAATAATAATAAGAATAATAATAATAATACTTTTTTTTATAAAGCCATTTAACGCAACCACAGCTGCAATAAAGTGCTGTACACATGAAATCAAGAACATTTAAACACATAAAAAAATATATATATTTTTTTATTAATATGATGCGTTCGTAAAGTCGGAACGCCGTAAGTCGAGACCGCCGTAAGTCTAGGACTACCTGTAAACTGAATTGGATATGAAAAGTAAAAAGCAGGAAAAACAATCAAATTTATTAAAAGCTTTGTGTGAAAAATGCTATGCTAAAGAGCTCAAACCACACAGAGCGTCCGCCATTTTGAGAATCGAAATAAGGAAAGAGAGAGAGCCCATGTCTTGTCAAGGGGGCAAGAGAGACAAGAGACACACTGCTCGCTCCCTCACTATCCGTCCTTTGGTTCACAGTCTTATACTGCCATCCGGTGGTCAAAAAAGGTACTACACTCAAACCAAATTAACCAAAATTTCTTCTTAAATTTGACAATAGTTACTAATTATTGTCAAATTTCAAACAATATTATCGTTTATCGCAATAATTTCTGAGACTAGCTAAATTTTGTTATCGTGACAGGCCTAGCACCCACACCTGCCTCCACCCTCATTTGCCCCACTCTGGGCCCTTCACCCCCACCATCTGCTCCTCCGGGCACCCCAGATAGCAGCTCTCTGCTCCACACAGAGGGCTGTGGTAGCTCGGTGGTCTGTGGTTGTGTTAGGAAGGGCGTTCGGCGTAAAAATAATTGCCATGTCTTCATGCGACTTAGTTGGCTGTGGCGACCCCTGAAGAAGGGAACAGCCGAAAGAAGAAGTATGAATGTAAACAGCCACCCAATCATATTTGCTTTCCATTTTTTGCATTGCTTAACAGTATAGTTTCCTTAAATGACTGGGGCGACCTAAGGGTAATCAGTTGGGGTCAAGGCCTTCATCGGCCTGCACCCCTGGCTCTGCCTGATTGTAGATAAAATGGCTCCCTCCACTCTCAAGGGTCCGTCTCTCTGCGCCGCCTCAGACAAGAACAAAAACAAGCTCCCTCTGTTCTCCTCAGTGTAACTCCTCCTCGCTGGAACATCTCGATCCAAAAACATTTAGGTTTACTTTCATTCTCTGGTCAGTTCCAGTCCAGAAAAGCACTCATCATGAAAACTATGAACATTCGCTGTTCGAACTTGTCAGTGCCTCTTG
The DNA here is from genome assembly GCA_038048925.1 of Garcialebias charrua. Taxonomy (NCBI): domain Eukaryota; kingdom Metazoa; phylum Chordata; class Actinopteri; order Cyprinodontiformes; family Rivulidae; genus Garcialebias; species Garcialebias charrua. The sequence continues at coordinate 29,382 of JBBPBX010027173.1, forward strand.
TTTCATTTATAACGACCTTGTTTGTTTCAGCTGTAAGAAACCCTGAAAACTTTACGTTGTTTTAATGATTAGCTTGTATTCATCTTTCCCCTCCTGCTGCCCCCGATCGTTTAAAAAAGTTTCTGCAAACGCAAAATAATAAAACCTGCCAAGCTCGTGTTTCCTGTATCACCTGCAGCCGGTTCTGCACGTTATAACTGGCACATTCTGTGATTTAAAATAATAAATAAACGTATTAAAGCGCTCAGACTCCTCATCGTTTCTTCCTGTAAATTCCAGGAAGGCTGAAAGTCGAGCCGCCGACCTCGTGGCCGACTTCAAGCAAACACGTGCTGCAAGTTCACGCTCTGCAGTGACCTTGCGTGGAAAGTTTACCGTCGACACGTGCAACCTGCTGACGCTGAAGTGTGGCGTTACCCCAACACAAGCACCAAAACCAACAAAAACAACGTGTTTCTTGGGTTTAACCCACATTTCTGTTATTTTTAGCTGTTTTTCACACGGTGCGCCTGACTTTGGCTTAACTTCTTGTCCGTGTTTGACCTCCTTGTCACAAAATTAAGATTTGACTCTGCTCAAAGCATTTCATTTTTTATTAATTAAACTTTGAGCATAAATAAATGTGGATTTAAATTAGCTTTATCCGGTAACACCTGCATTGTGATGTCTGTTTTCCTCATCCGTGTTTTGATTACAGCCGGTTCTGTTACGCAAGTTGAGCTGGTCTGTCATCAGTCGATACTCGGGGGAACTTTACAGGAGACCATCCGTGTTCAATAACTGGACATGAGCTGAACACGTCACACAAATGATCCAAAACTCAAAGAAAACGGAAAAGAAAGCAATAATTAAATCTGGCTAAATCTCCTCATCAAGAGGTTTTTATAGTATTTTATAATGGAGTCAGTTTGTTGAGGTTTTTATTTTCTTTATATCTGATTAATATCTGGGTCTGCCCACAACTTCATGGGATATTTTGCTAACAGACGGAGTTGACACTAATACTTAATGATAAAATATTAAAAACAAATCTGTCAGTGCTCAGGTTGTATGTTGGGAATGATGCTCAGCTACTGCAACACCTAGTTCTAGCTCAGTTTCTGTAAAATTGACTGTTAAAGCTGCATTTATGTGTTTTTTTTAAAGGTCGATTGGCTGTGGCGGCCATCTTTAATGGGGTTGACTTTGAAAGTTGACCAGTTGAAGAAGTGAACCCTTTGATTACGTTCTGTGAGGAAAAGTTCATCCAGACGTCCTGGAAATACTTCGATAACACACAGGAGCGAAAGAGCTGTACTTTACAGGGTCCGTGAAGGCAGCGCCAGCAGCTGACCGGATGTTCTGGTTCTCCCAGCTGGAGGTGGGTTTTCCCATGCAGATGTTTACAGCACAGGAAGCGTCTTAACATCTGGCTGTGGTTAGCTCTTTCTGCTCTTCGTGTCCGAGGGCAGATGTGTTGCACAGCAGTCTTTCTGTCAATCATTGACCCGTTTGTTGAAATAATTGTGCGTGACTCAGACGGATCGATAGGTCAAAAGGTCAGCAGGCGACCCAAACCCGTTTACTTTGCCTCCGTTTGACTGGAGCGGAGACATGAAGAGTTTCATTTGAAGCAGGCGGCTTGTTTCACGTCTCGTGGTGAACTCTGTCACAGTCGTCCTTCCTCCTCCGTCCGGATCGAGCCTCCGCCAGAGAAGAGATGGGATCCGCGGGACGTTTGGGCTCAGCGCTGCTCGTCCTGGTCCTGCTGGAGCTTCAACACTCGTCGGGATTCTGGATCATCAATCTGGTCTTTCCTCCAAACTCCAAAACCAACGTGACGACGAGCAGCAGCACCCCGCCGCTCATCATCGGTAAGAAACGCAGACTCGGTCATTTCCTCCAGAACCTAAAGGCCCAAATCTGCTCTTTAATCCTCTAAAACTGGAGGAAACTCAGATCCAGCTCTGATTGATTACCGGTAGTTGAACCAATTAAATTAGTTTACACTCGTTTTAATTTTGGAGTTCTAATTAGATTAAATTATTTTAATTTACCATCTAAATCATAAATAAAGTAGTGTTGCAGTAAGTTCTCAAACAAAAAGAGATGATTTAGTTGCATTATTGCACATAGTTTAATTTTAAACTCTGACGATTTATCCCTATAATTTCTTTACTTCGTGTTAATGAGATTAATTAAATCATTTTGAATTTACACTTGGTTTTATTATGTTTGCTAGATTGTAATTAGTTAAAGAAAGTAGTTAAGTTATAACTGATTTCCATACAATTTTAAATAAACCTTAGACACAAGAGACAATATTTGTCTTGTTTTTTAATTAATTCAATAATTTGGACTTACAAAGTACATCAAAATACAAAATGCATGTAAATTATATTTCCCTAGCTGAAATGGTTTCATCGCTAAACCGTTTGTGTTGAATTTGAACAGCTGACATTTGCTGAAAGCAAGAAAATAGAAAGGTAGAAAAACGGCAGACATATTAAGACAAACCTGAAATTGGCAAAGAGATGCTGAGTAGATTTTAAAAAAATCTGAAATTAATTACTAGAAACAGAAATAAGAAAGAAAAAAACGCAGAAATTAACCAAAAGAAAGCAGTTGAAAAAGCTGAAATTAGCAGAAAGAAGCATAACATGTGGAAATTGGGGGAAAGAATAGCAAAAAAGGCTAACATTAGCAGAAAAATATGTAAAAAGTAGCTGAAAAGCAGGGGGGGGGGCTAAATTTATATCTGTACTGTATTGATGTACACATTTCTTATATAAATTTCTTTTCCAGGTCATGTTTTAAAATTAAAACTGGTTCTCAAACTTTTCATCTAATAACATAAAGGTAAAAAATAGCTGAAAAAGCTGAAATGAGCACAACGAAGGTGAAAAAAGCCGAAGCAGAGCAACAGCTAAAATGAGCAGTAAAAGGTTTAAACAGCTCAAAGGGTTTGAAGGACGTGAAGAGGGCTCCATTCATTTTCAATGAGAAAAAACATGGCCGACAAAGCTAAATACAGTACAGTATTTAAAAAAGGAAAAATTGCACAAATGCCAAAAGTCAAAACAAGAATATCCTGAACGAGCCGAACATTTTGATCTATGAGTTGTAGACCTAGAAAAAAAATTATGGAACAAGGTACGTGCTGAAAAACGTACGTAAGAAAAACGGCTCTCGATTTTGAGAATGATTTGTAAACATTCATACGTTTATCGGCCCTCTGCTGGACGCTGCAGACAACACGAGGACTGTGGACTCAAAAGAAGTTGATAGATGCAGCAGAATAATATTTGTTGTCGGATTTTTTCCCAAATTCGTTTGTTTTTGTGGTTAAGAAACGTAGTTGTCCTACCTCAAGTTGGACCATTTGTATTATTATTAGGCAATATTCAAACTCCTGTTTTTCAGTGTATTTCTGGTTAAGATGGTCTCAAACTGTTCGTCTGTGGGAGTCTTGACCCTCAATGACCCCGACCACCTCAGCCTTCAGCCTAAATGACACTGAAATCTTTCCAAGAAATTTTCTTCTAATCCCACGTCTTTTTATGTCATTGCAAAACTTTGTCACTAGTTACATCAAATCAGCCCGAGCAGAACCTTTGAGTCTTTTTGTGTCACTGTTGGGCAGATCGGACCCGATGCTGCTGAAGCTGCTGAACGTGAGAAAGCTCTGTTTGTTTGGAGTGAGACCAAACAGAGAAACGACTGCAATGCCTCACATTGCTGTCCTGAAATGTAAATACAACTTTTTTCTGCCACCATTTTATTTTATTTTATATTTAATAATAAAAAAAATCCAACCAACAGGATTAGTGCTTCTCCTCATGAGGTCAAAGGACAGTTTCACCGTTTAAAACCAGGTTGAATGACTGTACGCTCATTGACCAAACGAAAAGCAGGCATGCACCCAGAAGTCATGGTCCGATACATAGACCAGAAGAAGTTGGTGTGTTTAGATTGAGCGTCATAATGTTATCAGACAGTTGATCATTAGGCTCAACCAGAGCCATATATATAGAGAGTTCCGACACTCTTTGATCTCGCCGACAGGTGGTCAATCATTCCAAACAACGGCTATGGAAACCTTGTGGAGCTGCGCCCTCTGGCGGCGACGGAGCGCTACTGCAGGCAGAAACAGACTGTAAACAGAGCCATGGAACAAATCGCCCCCTCCATGACCCACGTGACTTCCGCATTCCATTCTTACAATGGAACTCTATGGGAGTGTCGCAACTCTCACTTTATATGGCTCTGGGCTCAACATGGTGATTGAAAGTCAGCAGACATACAGGCCGCCTTGTAGATCCATTACACATCATGAGCAGTGCTTGATGGAGTTTGATCGTGTGATTGCCTGATAGTTTTCCCAGTTGGCACCAAAGAGTTGGCGGAAACACTCACGCATGGCGTAAAGCTTCCAGTCGCCCAAGATGAGGCGCACAAAGTAAGATTACTGTCCTAAACCCTGCTTTATCTCCACCTGCCACTTGAACACAAGCACTGGACTCTTCACGACACCCTGTGTTGTCCTGCAACTTGCATCGGTTAAGGAACAAACCCAGCATCCCATTCCTCGATTGCCTTTAACACCAGAGCAGAGGTGGCTGGGTAATCGAGAGGCATGGACTGGTGACGAGTAACGCTGTGTCAAGTTCAACAAATGAACATGTAGGAAAATATTAGACACCTTATGGGAGCCCTGAAGTTGAAGCTAAACCAGGTCCTGCTGGCTTTAACTCCCATCAACGTAAGAAAACGGGGACACTGGTCTAGATTTATAACTCATGCTGATGGTTCAGTAATAAGTTTCAGTTCTGGATCACACACAGATGACCCGTCATTGTGAACATAGGCAGGTGACACCAAGAAGAAAGGACTGAAAGGACTGGTGGAGACATGCTTGTGTTTTCTGGCATCACCCTGTGGAGGGCCATAGAGTCTGACTTCAGGTCAGCTCTGGGAGTGATTCGCGGGACACTGACATCACAGAGATATGTCTGCATGTCTTACCTCATCTGAGATAGAACCTGGTACAGTGTTTCAACGCCTGTCCACACATGACACCTATGACATGTATTTAGTTCAGGTCATCCAGTGGACACACAAGTCCCTTGAGCTTTCCCCGTCAAACTTGGAAGAGATTAGCTTAGATATCAACTCCAACCCTGTGCCAATCTGCTGGATCTTTAGGTCCACTGACAACGGTTGTGAGCATGATGACTTGTTGACCCTGTTCTGCTCCACTGACATGGTACCAGCATGTACCTATGCTGCCAACTCTCTTATCTCGTTAAACGCGTCAAATAATCTTTGCTGAACAGTCTCATGGCCTTTCAATTCGAGCAGTTTCCTTTTCACCACTCCATCTGGGTGCTTTTTGTCATCAAGTGTACATCTGCCTCACATTGCTGTCCTGAAATGTAAATACAACTTTTTTTCTGCCACCATTTTATTTTATTTTATATTTAATAATAAAAAAAATCCAACCAAACATATTCATCCTTTGGCTACAAATTTTCATTTTGCCGTACGCTTGATGTTTTGTGTTCAGTACCAGGGAGCCTGGGGAACCGTCTGGAAGCCAAAGTAGACAAGCCCACTCTGGTTCATTGGTTGTGCTACAAGAAAACCGAGCACTGGTTTCCTCTGTGGATCGACCTCAACATGTTTATGCCAATAGGCACGGACTGCTGGATCGATAACATAAGGTAAAACTGACCGCACCCAGATAAATGTTCTGGATCGTAGTGCTCCTGTGGCTGATGGAGGACAGAAAACTTCTTGATCCTTCATAATAAGTCATAGCCCACCATAGATGATATGCCACATTTCCCTCCCTGAACAGCTGTGGGTTTTTTTTAGCTATTTAAACTTAATGTATTTTGTTAGTTTCATGTTAAATAAGCCAACTGTTGACCCGTACAGGCATTCTGGCCAACAGAGGGGCAGAAGTTTTTAACATAAGTCCATGTTTCTCCCAGACTCGATTACAACAGGACGACTCGGAGCTCCTCCAACTCACCTGGGGTGCAGGTGCGAGTGCCAGGGTTCGGGGAGACCTACTCCATCGAGTTTCTGGACAACAACAAACTGTCTGGTGAGAGACATTAATATATACAGGATTAATCACTGGGTTTTCATATAGTCTAGACAAGTATGTGGGGAAAAACAAAAAGTTTGGAAACATTAAAATGTCCAAACTAATCTTGATTCCATTGTATAAAAGACAAAAAAAAAAGGCAAATTTACTTTGATTACTTGTATAAATTAAAGTCCTTAAAATATGACATATTGCAACATTTCATGTCAGAGTTTGAGAATGACTGTCAGCTACTACCACATCAAATTTTAACTTAATATTCATGAAATTGACAAATTACGTGTTTGCAGAAATTGATGTGCTGTGGTGGCCATCTTGAATTTGGTTAGCTTTAAAAGCGAATCAGCCATAGAGTGAAAGTAATCAACATTTCATTAATAACTGTCCACTGATTCAAGATATATTTTGCTAAACAGATAAAGGAACACATGGGCAAAAACTTTGTTCTTTTGTCTTTTGCAGCAGCTGGTAATAAACGCAAATCTTTTACTGCAGCACGCAGTTTTTAACAAGTTAGTCTACCTGTAAAGCTTTGAGCTAATTAAACTTTATAATTAAAACTATAAAGTTGTTATTAAAGCGAATTGGATTTTTCAGTTTCAGTCCTTGGTGCCCATCCTTTTTTATGTTGTTCTTGTTTGTAAAAGAGAATAAAACTGAACTACTGTGAGAATATTTTATTGCTAATTTAGAACAAATGTTTACACTTTAACATGAAAAAATATCCTGAAGTTCAACTTAGAAATCTGGAAATTTGTATCTAAAAAGCTTTTGTTACTTTTTAAACATGCTGTGTTTAGAAACGTTACTGTGAAACGATCTAAACGTGTTATGAGATTAACCTATGTCTGCTGCTGGTTTTTTAGGCTATTTTCACTCCATGGTGCAACATTTGGTCAACGCAGGCTACGTCCGGAACGAGACAGTCCGCGGAGCCCCGTACGACTGGAGGCTGGCACCGCGTAAGAACCAGAACAACACAAGCAGGCTGCACACCTGAACTGCCTCACATCCAACACACAGTTATCTTTCTTTGCTATATCTGGAAAAATTGTGTAAGTTTTGAGATGCAATGTTGTAATTTCAAAATTAAAATACAAAAAAAGCCTTCAAACTAATTCATCCTATGCATTTTCATTTAGAAATAATCTGAAAAACATTAACTTAACTAAGGTTAATTTGACAAAAAGCCCTGAAATTGCAGCAGAAAAAGCTGCCATGACAACCTTCACGCTGATGAAGTCAAACATGTTTACCTTAAGCTCAACATTCAGTTGACAGACAAAAGTAATATTGTCTTTTGCTTAAACATTTATTTAAAAATGCAACATTTATAATCACAAGTCTTTTAGTTTGGTATAAAATGTGTCAGATTTAGACACAGACTGTTTTTTCTACAGTTCCTGGGATAATATTTGTAATGAATTAAAACTACAGATTTGAAAACATAAACTCAAGCTACCAAAGCACATAATAGTACATAAAAAACCACGAGCACAACTTAAATAATTAATTAAAAACATATTAAAGTAAAACTAATTAAATCTGATTAGTTATCGGTCATCGTTTCATAAATTCAGAAAATAATATTTTAAATGAGATACCGTAATTCTTATTTTTGTTGATGTACATTATGGTTTTGAGCTGGCTGTAACAATATTATCCCGGAAAAGCCCCCAATTTGTTACGCCAAGTTTGAAACCATAACAAATTAAAGGAGGCAGCTCACAAAGTTTAAACAAAAGAATATACCGGTAGTTTTTATTTTCAACTTAACTTCCATCCTTTTTCCTTTTTGGGTCTCGAGGGTCACTGGTGTCCATGTCCAGCCATCACTGTGCGAGAGGCGGGGGACACCCTAGACAGGTCTCCAGTCCATCACAGGGACACTGAGACAAACAAGACAAACAACCATTCACTCTCTCACTCACACCTAGAGACAATTTAGAGTGACCAATCAACCTAACATGCATGTTTTTGGTCTGTGGGAGGAAACCGGAGTACCGGAGAAAACCCACACATGCA
>JBBPBX010027174.1:15274-37498 GCA_038048925.1 Garcialebias charrua
ATGTTGTGCCATTTTATGGAAAGTTAAAAGATGATGTCAGCGGAGCTTTAAACCTAACCCAAGACCCTTTACTCTAAACCTAACCATGTAGCTAAAGACGGAGCCTGCTGTCATCGCTTGTAACCGTGACAACGTACATTTAAACCTACTAGGAGGTACAGGAGGGGCAGTCTGACCGCTACGTATGGGGATGATAATAACTGATAACAGCCATTTAATGGTTGATAACATCCGAAGCGGGTGCAGTGGGGACCTTGGTAAACCATTTGTTCCCTTGCCTTTGACTTCCTTAACTGCTGTTAAATTCAAGTTTGTAACCAGTGATATTTTTTATTTATTTGGCCATCTTCCCAGTCTTTCTCTTCAGGTAGTGCATCTGTGTTTTGGGCTCCGACAGTCTGGCTTCTCCAGTTTTCTTGGTTTGTTGCTGAAGCTGAGATTTTTCGACTCCCAGCAGCAAACTGACATTAAAGCCAACATGACTCATCTCTGCAGTAGTAAATGTGTGCTCGAGTAGAAACAGACTTTATGTTGCATAGGAAAGATCACTTTGTTCTCCGTGGCTCCCGTGGCCCCCCGATCGTCCTCTTCACCAGCCTCCCCCACTGTTAGAAGCTCAACTGCAGGAGGCTCCTGCAAACCACATGCTATCACAGCTCGGCCTTCCAGCCTCCAACCGCGACACGCTTACACTCATCCGCTCTGCAGAGGAAGTGTTGAGCCTCGCTCGCCGACACGACAGCACAAACACAGAAACCCCCTCCACCAGACTGGCAGAGCTGCCTCTCTGTCCACTCCCTCCTCTCACTTTCACATTACATCTCCCTGCTCCTCCCATCGCTGCTTTCAGCTTTCTCACCAGCCTCATCTCCTTAGCTGCTGTTTGTTTTCTGAGCATTTCTCTCTTCCTCCCCAATCCTTCTGTCAATATTAGTCTTTGTTCATCTGCGGTCTTCTTCCTGTACCGTGTTGGAGCCGGAGTACAGGCAGGCATCACGCCGTCATGTCGGAGACGCTCTTTGTTGTGTTTAAGTCACGTTATGTCGTCCTCTGTGATATTGTAGGATGAACTTATAGATCTGTGCTGCTGATTTCTTGCATTTAAGCTGATGTATTCATACCCATCTGCTCACAACAGACTCATGTTCAGGCTGCTGTTTTATACACCATATTATATTATTGTTGTTTAGCGTACATCTTAGATCCTTGTACTGTATACTGTTTCTTTTTTATACTTTATATTGTTGCTGTTTTGGGGTGTAACTGGGACCATGAGTGCACATATTCGTTCCACCTCATGTACCACATGTGATGCATGTCCAGATGACTAAAGAACCTTGAGTCTTGGTGATGGGAAAACTGTATATTAACTGACAAAGTCCACGCTCAATAATCCAGGTTTACCGTAATTTCCGCCTGATAAATCGCACCGTTCTATAAGTCGCTTTGTCCAATTATTGGCAAAAAATTGGAAAAATCCATAAACAGATTGCACCTTTATTTAGGTCGCATCTATTATGCGTCACCGCTATGCGACGCTACAGCGCCTCATTTGCCCTGCTGAAAATGGCGGCCACAGAAGCGAGCAAGCACGGAAGGACTTTACAAGATTAACACGGTAAAAACAATTATTTGTTTGCTAAAAATTATAGCTGACATTATAGCACAAGGGTTCCTGAGCTTAACCATTCCTTAATAAATTCACGAAATGGTCAAATCTGCTGGATTTAAATAGTTTCACTTTGACGTCTTCCAAACAGTCGCGTGCGCTGCGAAAATAAATTATGAAAAAATCAAATTTTATCTCAAATGTCTCATACAGGTCACAGTTTGTAAATGAAACCAAAATTCATTCATTCATTCAACCTTTATTTATACAGGCTAGCCTCATTGAGCCACGGGGACTCATGTAAATAATTACATTCTGTAAGCTGAATGAAAATCCGCCGAGTGGTTTATGAGCTATTTAGACAAATATTAGCAGGAAAATAACCCAAAGCTAACGCGACACGTTTACGTCTATAAAACAACAAATTTTATGTCAAATGTCATACAGGTCAAAGTTTATGAGCTATTTAGACAAATATTAGCAGGAAAATAACCCAAAGCTAACGCGACACGTTTACGTCTATAAAACAACAAATTTTATGTCAAATGTCATACAGGTCAAAGTTTGTAAATGAAACCCATATACCATTTTTCCGGAATATAGGTTGCACCTGAATATAGGTCGCATTGTCCAATTACTGCCAAAGAATTGGAAAAGTCCATATATAGGTCGCACCTGAATATACTTGTAGGTCGCACCTACGTGAAAATGTGGACCATGTTTAGCTCTGCTGCAAACGTCTGCCACAAGAGCGCACAGCAAGCCTTTAAAGAAGATTAACACTTAAAAACAATTATTTGTTTGATAAAAATTATAGCAAATGTGTCTGAGCTGAACTTTTCTTTAATAAATGAATAATTTTAGCAGGATAAACACCTAAAAATATATATTTGTTAGCTGACATTATTGTAAGAGTGTGTCTCAGTTTAATTTTTGTTAATAAATGATTACAAATCAGCTTATTTTATAAAAAGCCATAAATAGGTCGCACCTGAATATAGGTCGCAGGGCATGCAAAAATGATTAAAAAGCCGCAACCTATATTCCGGAAAATACGGTAATTACATTCTGTAAGTTTTTAAAAAATCTGTCCTGTGGATCATGAGTTATTTATCTAAATAGTATCCGTTTAGGTAGCTACTGCTAACAACAAACATGCTAAAAGATCATTTTTTTTAAATCTCAAACATCTCATAAAGCTAGTCACTTTTAAATGTCCATACAGGGATTACATTCTGTAAGTTTGATAAAAATCTGTCCTGTGGTTCTTGACTTATCTTGCTAAAACACAGCTAAGTTACCTCCAGAGCAGGAGGCCGGGCTGCGACAGAGTGTGTCCGACCAGAGGAGGCTGCCTTCGGACACATGAGGTGGGAACGGTCGGTGTACCCTAGCGGCCGAAAGTGGTACTGCACCATTTTTTGCCAAAATGAAAAACGGTCATATCTGAGCCAAAAATTTGTCTAAAAAATATGGGAAAAAATTCATAAACAGGTCTCACATCTCTATAGGTCGCAGGGCATGCAAATTAGGCAAAAAACTGCGACATATAGTCTGGAAAATACGGTACAATCCAACAATGTTCAGTCAGGTCATCTGGACATTTTTTTTAGTGCTGAAATGTTTTACCTTCCATCCAGAAGGCTTCATCAGTCAAGGAAAAGCACAACACAAAACTGATTCTTCTCCCAGCAGCTTACTCTAAAGTGGAACAAACCATGAAACCTATTGAGCATGGACTTTGTTGGTTTTGAACCAGTTTGACATGACTGTCGACGAGGGAGAGGGACGGCACCGGAGGAGAGGCCGTCCCAAAGAGACCATCTTAGCACCGACATAACTGGTTTGTTCCACTTTGGAGTAAGCTGTTGAGGGAACAATCAGTTTTGTGTTGTGCTTTTCCTTGACTGATGAAGCCTTCTGGGTGGAAGGTGAAACGTTTCAGCAAAAAAAAAAAAAAAAAAGAATAAACTGTCCAGATGACCTGACTTTATATTAAATGGTTTGAAATTGACTTTATCATGTAGGGAATTGTTGGAGAACATATTATCTTACTCAAAAATAACCCCATCTGACGGCAGGAAATGATTTTTAACCAGTATTTACTTGCAAGATCAGATTTTCAGAACAGGTTATGTACATATACCGTATTCTCCGGCCTATAAGTCGCACCTTTTTGCCTACATTTCCAAGCCCTGCGACTTATAGGCCGGTGTGACTTATACGTGGATTTTTCGTTTTTTTTTCACTTTGGTCAAAAAAATTGTCACTTAATTTAACTGTTTTTAACCGTCAAAGTGCATTTATCAAGAAAAGTTAAACTGAGACACACTTTTACTGTAATGTAAGCTAACAAGAATATATTTTTTATGTGTTTATCTTTAAAGATCAAAGAGATGCAGGCCTGTTTGCTGCACTGCAGGTCTGTTGTTGCTGCGCATGCTCGTTTTGTGCCGTGAGGTGCGACTTATAGGCCGGAGAATACGGTAGATAAAGGTACACGCATGAAGAATCTGCTGTGAGCCATCTGTGAAGATTAATTTTATACTTGTATCAGTTCAGCCGGGCTCACACACACACTCGGAGGTGTCCTTGGTGCGGCAGCTCATGCCTGCAGCCTCACCCAGTTCCTCACCCTGCTCTCACTGCTAACCTATGGTTCATGGGCAAAGTTAACATTCTCAGCCACAGTGATATAAACATTCATAACCTTGGACCAACAATTGCATAACAGGAATAAGTAAACTTGTATTCTGTAACAAATATAATTAAAGTGTAAATGAATTGGTTCGTCTCTGCGTAAAATTGGATTGGACTTTATAAGATCAATTCTGAAACTAGACTGAGACTAACTCAACTGTCGCTGAAGTTTATTGGTTTCAAATGGGCTGAATGTAAAGCTACTTGGGATCAATTGGATTGAATTGGGCTGTATGCATTTATTGCCAACTGTCAAAAGGTGAAAGTGGAAATGTTTTTTGTTCACGTCGGTCTGTTTTACTGCCACGTTACCAAACGGCTCCTGGGTATTTTTAATGAAACTCCATAAACAACCACTGGCTAAACATCTATAAGGCGTTAGCTTTTGAGTCAGCCCGATTCACGATCGCAAGTAACTGACATCCGCAAACTGGTAAACAGCTGCAACCCAAAGAATTTTACTGACAAGGAGTTCAAATTCGTTGTTGGCTGAGAGTCGTCTTCAACACTTAGCGAGGGCTAACAAATCTTGGAAGATCTCGTGTTATAGCACCTAAAATACCATGCTCGACTAAAACCGCTACAGTCTTAACGTTATTTATTCATTAACCTTTTCTTTAACTGATTAAATCCCACTGAGATCACAGACATCTTTTGGAAAGGTCTGACCTACATGTTTTTGGACATGGAGAAAACTCGTGCAAATTCCTCACAGACAGACCCCACGTCCAAACCGGGGATTGAACCCAGGACCTTCTGGCTGTGATGCAACAGTGCTAACCACTAAACCACCATGCTGCCACAAGGTTAGTTATATAAGGCTCAACAGTTCTTAAAGCAGGGGGTGTCTAATCCTGGTCCTCGAGGGCCACTATCCTTCATGTTTTTCTTGTTTCCCTGCTCCAATGGTTGAATCACCTCTTCATGTTCTGCAGAGGCCTGTTAATTCGCCATTGATTCAAGTCAGGTGAGTTGGAGCAGAGAAACGCCTAAAGATGCACGAGTTAACGTAAAAATAAGGAAATAGTACAATAGGCAAAATGGCAGCCAAAGATGCTAATTAAACCAGAAAAAAAACTTAAGCTACTTTTCTAATCTAATTTTGAAGTTTTTTATTATCCAAGAAAAAAAAACTTCTAGATAAACGACTTTGCAATGAATCTTTGGGTAACATGTCTCCCTCCATTATCTTGACCCACTTCTTTAACAAGCACATTTAAAATAATCTAAAGAGTACCGTAGTTGCAATTTAAAACCATCTATATTGTAGCTAAAAGCTAAGTTTAACAAAACAGTAGCTAATGAAAAGAAGTATTCTGATGTAGATCTTGCAATGAAACCTACAACGGAACTTAAGGGCCACGCAAAAAAAATAAAATAAAATTACATTGCCATGCTAAGACAAAAAAATAATAATTAAAAGCCATAAAATTACGAAATAAAAGTCGTACAGGACTTTTTAAATATTTTTTACAGCTGTTGATTTTTTTCTTCCACGAGTCAGATCCATGACGCGACATGTCAATCAATCTAATAGGCGTGTCAACAAATGACCAATCCGAAGCTAAACGCTTCTTACCTGCAGAGAGTTGCTGCAGCCCACCAGAGCCAGTCAAAGTCCTGATACTGATAATAATCTGAAGCTGATGTACTAACAGATTAGTTTAGCTCACTGAGCACTGTTTTCAAACAGAAACAAAACTAAACTCATGACGTAATGATGTCACATATCTGCATCCCAGAAGCAACGTACAAAAACACAACAGTAGTGGTAGTATTGGAACACGTTTTGTGTAACAGCGTCAATAACAATAAAGTTTAACAAACTTTCTTCATTTTACCACAGATAAAATGTGGTAAACTTTTACCACACTGCATACCTCGTTGTGTCCCTGGGCAAGACACTTAACCCAGAGTTGCTCCCGGTAGGACTGGATGGCGCCTTGCATGGCAGTCTACCGCTACCGGTGTATGAATGTGTGTATGAATGGGTGGATGGCCGGTACTGTGAAGCGCTTTGGGGCCCCTCATAGGGGGCTGGAAAGCGATATATAAGTAAGCTCCATTTACCATTTAAACCTGCTGTATCGTGTCGGAGTTCGGATAATATTACGACTCATTTAGCTTCGGATTGGTCATTTGCTGACACGCCTACTGGATTGATTGGCAGGTCGCATCATGGAGCCGACTCGTGGAAAAAAAAATTGACAGCTGTAAAAAAATTTTTTTTAAAAAACGAAAAAAGTCTGGTACGACTTTATTCTCGTATTCGACTTTGTTCTCGTCATTTCATGGCTTTAAATTTTTTTTTAGCGTGGCCCTAAAGCACCGTCATAGAAACGTGACCAAAACTGCCCATTATTTTAACACTAAAGGCGAAGGCGATTGGTTAGTTATAAAATGTGGACGAGGACGTTACTCCTCCCCCACACACTCCCCAAAAAAGTCCCCAAAAAGCTGAAGTGTTACTAAATCGTATGTCGATGTGGTTAGTAAAAAAAAAAAAAAAAAAAAAAAGAAGAAAGAAAATACACGGAGTAAAGTATAAGAGGAAAACAATAGTGACTGCTGACCCCGCATCTCGGACCTACACGTACAGGGGGCGCTGTAAAGCATCACCATGGTGACCGCGGAGACTCTGAGCAGACACGAGGGACTTGGAAAAGACTGTCACGAGCTGACTTGACGCCAGATCAAAGCTTTTTCTGTTTGTTTTCTTTCCGTCTCTTGGCCTCGAGGGCACAACCGGCCTCCCTTCAAAGGCTCGGGCTTTAAAACAGTCTCCTAAAGAGTACAACCGGCTGCAGTGGGCGTCAGTCAGGCGAAGGCCCCGCTGTCTCCCACTCCAGAGAACAGGTACCTTGAACCAGTTTCTCCAACGCTGAGTCTGAGATTTAATGCGATATAAAGCCTCTGGGCCCTTTTAGCAATTTGGAGTCAACACACAAATACGCCCACGCTCAACTGGAAAGACTTTCCATCCCTGCCCCTTCATGTGCAAATGTGCTGAACAGAGGTGTGCAAGACTGCGTGTGCGTTCACTCACTTTCCCTACTGAATCCTTCCCACTCCTCCCTTCTTCCCTCCTCTGATCTGAGGCGGCGCATCGCCGGCCAGTCTGTAAAGCGCACACGCCACAGAGACACTCAGGACTAGTCGTGTCCGTGAGTGTTTTTAATAACCGCCCGTCTAAAACTCAAACTTCCAACGTGGTTTCCTGCCCACGCGGAGTCGGGGCGAAGCGCGCCAGCAATTTAACACACGATGATCGTTCAGTACAGCGAGGAGCTGTTAATACCCGGCAGATTGTCAAACCTGCTTCTTTGTGAGAGCAACAGCAGCTTTTCCACCAGCGAAAGTTCTTCATCGAACACAGTCACAGGATCACCGTATGGCACGGCTGCAAATACTAACGATGTGGCCGCAAAAGAACCGGAGGTCTGGGTGACTGGCAGTTTATCCAGCTGCTGAGAGAACTGGCTGTAGGCCGTCGCACCGTGACGTAAAGCAGCAGCGTATGCCAACGTATGGAGAAAAAAAGGCAAACATACTGGTGTAAGTTTTAAATAAATGGTAAATGGAGCTTACTTATACAGTATAACGCTTTCCAGCCCCCTATGAGGGGCCCCAAAGCGCTTCACAGTACCAGCCATCCACCCATTCATACACACATTCATACACCGGTAGCGGTAGACTGCCATGCAAGGCGCCAGCCAGTCCTTCCGGGAGCAACTTGGGGTTAAGTGTCTTGCCCAGGGACACAACGAGGTATGTAGTGACCGGGATCGAACCCGGGACCTTCCGGTCCTGAGCCAGCTGCCCTGCCTCTACACCATCTCAGTAAGATGGTTACTGGATAAGTTACCGGAACACTAATATGCAATGGCAAACGATGTATGCCGATGCCTGCCAATAATAAAAAAAGTTTATTGACTACCTCCAAAGAAAAGGGAAAACGTGCATACAGTCAACAGGAAATGGTGGGTACATTCATCGACTCAGTCACCACTGCCTCCCCCCAATGGTGTAATAGTCGAATTGCACTACAACAACTCTCGAACTTTGCTATGGCACAACAATCATGGAATTGGGCAATGTCTCAGACAGTTTCAGTAACACACTTATCTGGTTAAGACTCTGCTGCTGCTAAGTTTGGCAAAAGCTAAAGGTATGCGCTGGATGTGCAGGCGCTTCTCAGTCATCCAGGTTGAGATCAATCCGCCCCATTTTTTTCTTTCGATTGCTTCCTTCTTCAGGGGTCGCCACAGCAAAGTAATTTGCACGAAGACTTTGCAATTGTTTTTACGCTGGATGTCCTTCCTGACACAACCACAGCCTTCTGTGTGGAGCGGAGACCCAGGGGAGCAGACGGCGGGGGTACAAGGAGTTGAACCGGTGACCTCTAGATCACAGGCCCACTTTCTCTAACATTTGCACCACCACTCCCCCCAATCCAAAAATGTATCAAATTCAGCATCCGGAAGAGAGGGCCGGGTGTTCCGGGGCATTACAGATTTATAGGCCCTAGACTCCTCCCTTCGCAGGAGGGGAGCTCAACCTGTCACGTGTATGACGGGGCATAACTAAGTGTGATCACAACAGATCTGACATGGTTTGACGTGTAATGAAATATGAGATGGTGCTTCAAAGCCTGTCTACGTGATGTAGCAAGCAAATAACTATTCCTTGACAGATGTTGAATCGCTGGCCCAGTTTAACCCAGTCAGAACCGTGTCATAATTTCATTATAATCCCATCTCTGAGCAGATCAAAAACTCAAGACCAGTTTAGTTAAATATCTACGGTAACACAAATGAGACAAAAATATTATACTTTGTAATTTATTTATTGAGGAAAATGATCTAATATTACATATTTGTGAGCGGCAAGAGTATGTGAACCTTTGTTTTCAGTGGTGTGACACCATTGTGCAGCAATAACTGCAACTAAACATTTCCGGTAACGATCAGCCCTACACTCATTGGATGAATGTGTGCTCATTCCTCTGTGCAGAACGGCTTCATCTCTGGATGTTGGCGGTTTCCTCACATTAACTGCTGCTTCAGGTCCTTCCACAACATCTGGATTGGATTAAGGTCAGGACTTTGACTTGGCCATTCCAAAACATGAACTTTATTCTTTGGTAGAACCACTTGTATTCTTAGGGTCATTATCTTGCTCCACGACGCACCTTCTCTTGAGTTTCAGTTCATGGACAGATGTTCTGACATTTTCCTTTAGAAGTCTCTGATATAATTCAGAATTCACTGGTCCATCATTGATGATGATACATACAGCTATACAGTAATACAAATTCATAAATTTTCAATACAAAAGACTAGCTTAAAACTGGTGATGTATACTGTACATTGAAACCCGATAATTCTCAATCAGGTCATCTGGACAGTTTCTTTTTAGTAGAAACTTTTCACCCTCACTCCAGAGGGCTTCGTCAGTCAGAGGAGTTCCAGCACACTGTTCCCCCACCAATAAACAACTTAAGTGGATCGAATTATTGGATTTGATACCTGGATTATTGGGCATGCACTTTCTTGTCTTGAACCACTTTGGCTGTGGCTGCCTGCCTGGGAGGAGTCGACGAGGGACAGGACGGCCCCCATTCATTCAACCTTTATTTATACAGGCTAGCCTCGTTGAGTCACGGGGACTCATTTACAAGAGGGACCTGTCTCACTCACACCAAACAACCATCCACTCTCACACTCACACCTAGGGTCAATTTAGAGTCACCAATCAGCCTAACAAGCATGTTTTTTGGTCTGTGGGAGGAAACCGGAGTACCCGGAGGAAACCCACGCATGCACGGGGAGAACATGCAAACTCCACCCAGAAAGGCCCCGGACCGGGATTTGAACCGGCAACCTTCTCGCTGAGAGGCAGCAGCTCTACCAGTTGTGCAACCGTGCTGCCCAAAAAACATCTTGGCTCCAGCAAACTGGTTGGTCCACTTAAGTTGTTTACTTGGTGGGGAAACAGGGTGCTGGAACTACTCTGACTGATGAAGCCCTCTGGAGTGAGGGTGAAACGTTTCTACTAAAAAGAAACTGTCCAGATGAACTGATAGAGAATTATCGGATTTGATACCTGGATTATTGAGCATGAACTTTCTTGTACATTCAAACATTTATTTAGATCTTCACAAATGGAGCAAAACATGCTCGTATGCTAACTGATTGAAGCTGCCCTGTGACGATGAACTCACAAACAGCAGGGGGAAGAAATCAATCCGTTTGTGTGTTAAATTAACTTGCATGCAGTGAGATTTACTGGCATCAGCATTCAGTTACTTGTCGCTTTGTTTCACTCAGTGTAATTCAGAATTTGTATAATTAGAATTGTATTTTACTTTTCTGAATGTGGTGCACCCGCCTTGTTTGGCTTCCAAAACTGCCCATTATCATTCTGAAACCTGAAGGTGAAGGCGAGTGTTTAGTTAGAGCATGTGGACGAGAGCTGAGGGCAGATAAATAAAAAGCAGCAGTTTGGAGCTACAAGGCCCGAGGCTATTGCATCGCTAGCAGGCAAACAGCTACCCAGCTGCCCCAGCAGGGCTGGAATATATCAAGCACACTATTGGATACCTGACAGCTGATTTAGCTCCCGCTTAATGAGCAGAGGGTTCTGCTGCACAAACTCCAAAAGCTGTTACATAACATCAGACGGCTGGCGCAGGAAGCACGAGGCTGCTGAGACGCTGGCAAATCAATAAATGTTACAGTCACTATAGAAGTGGACGTTTGTAAATACTTCCAATGGTTTAACGGATTTTATTCAAACCCACATACACGTCACTATGGGGGAAAATAAGTGCAACAAATATAAAAGGTCAGGTTGACCTTGACCCTCCATCAAAAGAAAAAAAGCCTAGGTTTTGAGATTAAAAAAAGGGTCTTGTAGGACTCAGTGGAAAAACAAATTAGAGGAACAATAATAAAATAAAATCGAGAGTCTAGCCGACGTTACAGATGATCTTGTGAGATGTTAGCGCTCAGAGTATGTGTTGAGACATTTCAGCCTAACTGTTATGAAAGTGAGTCTTTTGTGTGTTTGCTGATGTGGACGAGCTGTGACGGCCATCTTGAATAAGGTTAATCAGTTACAGATGAACGTCTAACGGTTTCTTTAAGCTTCATTAAAATCCATCCACTGGTTCGTTAAATCTTTAGTGCACACAGACACGGGCAAAAATATTGTCCATTCACCTAAAGGTCTGCGAAGGCCTAAATTTGATATTGTTTTCAAAGTGTGTGGTCACGTGACCACACAGTAGGGGTTGAATCCAGAGCCCTAGAGAGAGAGAGAGTTCCGACACTTCCATAGAGTCCCATTGGAAGAATGGAATGCGGAAGTCACGTGGGCCATGGAGGGGGCGATTCGTTCCATGGCTCTGGTCTGGACCTGATATTACCATGGTTACAGTCTGACGCTGCCTGCAGTAGCGCTCCATCGCCGCCAGAGGGCGCAGCTCCACAAGGTTTCCATAGCCGTAGTTTGGAACGATTGAGAGCTGCATGAACCACGTGACCGCCTGTCGGCGAGTTCAAAGAGTGTCGCAACTCTCTCTCTCTCTAGGGCTCTGGTTGAATCGACTAACTGATTCTAGGACATCTCGCGAGTTTTAAAATTTTCCGTCGACTAGTCGCAGTCACGTGATTGTGTTGCCGGACGCTGGTTAGAGCCGTCATAGAGCCCTTGCCCCGCCTGAATTTTCGGACCAGGCCAGACCAAAATAATGTGCTGGACGGACGAGCTGGATTGTGTCTGGCTTTTGATTGTGCCAGTGGACGGGAGTGGCTGACGATCCAATTTGGATCACCAGCTGCGTTGCCATTTGACCGGCCGGTTGAAAGAAGTACAAACTGGATTCCAAATAAGTTGGGACACTAAACAAATTGTGAATAAAAACTGAATGCAATGATGTGGAGATGGCAAATGTCAATATTTTATTCGTAATAGAACATAGATGACAGATCAAAAGTTTAATCTGAGTAAATGTAACATTTTAAAGGAAAAATATGTTGATTCAAAATTTCACAGTGTCAACAAATCCCAAAAAAGTTGGGACAAGTAGCAATAAGTGGCTGGAAAAAGGAAATTGAGCATATAACGAACAGCTGGAAGACCAATTAACACTAATTAGGTCAATTGACAACATGATTGGGTATAAAAAGAGCTTCTCAGAGTGTCAGTGTCTCTCAGAAGCCAAGATGGTAAGAGGATCACCAATTCCACCATTGTTGCGCAGAAAGATAGTGCAGCAATACCAGAATGGTGTTACCCAGCGTAAAATAGCAAATACTTTTAAGTTATCATCATCAATTTAATAATAAATTGCACAGAAGTCTGTTGGAGTCAGTCTCCCCACCATCAAAGACATTTACACCTCCAGATGCAGGAAGAGAGCCACCTGCATCATGAAAGACCTCACTCACCCAGCACACTCACTCTTTGCCCCACTCCCCTCAGGACGGAGGTTGAGGAGCATCAAATGTAGAACCACTAGACTGAGGAACAGCTTCTACCCTGAGGCTGTTAGACTCATGAATAAATAAATACATAAGAATAATCACTGCAAAATATCACATCATGCTGATCTGTTTTTTGTTGCTGTGTTCATTTGTGACCATCAGCTCATAAAGACTCATGTTTGTGCTGCTGTTCGTAATTATGTTTTTCTATTACATTGGTGCTTAGTGTATTTTCAGTTGATGTTTTTCTTAGTTCATATCTTAGAAGTTATTACTGTTCTTCTCTTACATTTTGTTGTTGGATGTAACTGGGACCCTGTGTACATAATCTCGTTTTATCACATGTACCACATGCGGTGCAAATGACAATAAAGATTCTCTGACTCTGACTGAAACCGTGCATAACATCAAAAGATTCAGAGAATCTGGAACAATCGCTGTGCGTAAGGGTCAAGGCCGTAAAACTCTACTGGATGCTCGTGATCTCCGGGCCCTTAAACGTCACTGCACCTCAAACAGGAATGCCACTGTCAAGGAAATAACAGAATGGGCTCAGGAATACTTCCAGAAAGCATTGTCAGTGAACACAATCCACCGTGCCATCCGCCGTTGCCAGCTGAAACTCTACAGTGCAAAGAGGAAGCCATTTCTAAGCAAGCTCCACAAGCTCAGACGTTTGCACTGGACCAGGGGTCATTTAAAATGGAGTGTGGCAAAATGGAAGACTGTTCTGTGTCAGATGAGTCACGATTTGAAGTTCTTTATGGAACACTGGGACGCCATGTCATCCGGACCAGAGAGGACAAGGATAGCCCAAGTTGTTATCAACGCTCCATTCAGAAGCCTGCATCACTGATGGTATGGGGTTGCATGAGCGCTTGTGGCATGGGCAGCTTGCATGTCTGGAAAGGCACCATTAATGCAGAGAACTATGTTCAGGTTCTAGAACAACATATGCTCCATCTAGACGTCATCTCTTTCAGGGAAGACCCTGCATTTTTCAACAAGATAATGCCAGACCACATTCTGCAGCAATCACAACATCATGGCTACGTAGGAGAAGGATCCGGGTACTGAAATGTCCAGCCTGCAGTCCAGATCTTTCACCTATAGAGAACATTTGGTGCATCATAAAGAGGAAGGTGCGACAAAGAAGGCCCAAGACGATTGAACAGTTAGAGGCCTGTATTAGACATGAATGGGAGAGCATTCCTATTTCTAAACTTGAGAAACTGGTCTCCTCTGTCCCCAGACGTCTGTTGAGTGTTGTAAGAAGAAGGGGGGATGCCACACAGTGGTAAAAATGGACTTGTCCCAACTTTTTTGGGATTTGTTGACGCCATGAAATTTTGAAACATATTTTTCCCTTAAAATGATACAGTTTAAACTTTTGATCTGTGATTTGTGTTCTATTCTGAATAAAATATTAGATGTTGGCACCTCCACATCATTGCATTCAGTTTTTATTCACAATTTGTTTAGTGTCCCAACTTTTTTGAATCCGGTTTGTAAAAATAAAAAAAGTCCAGATGGCTCACTTCCAGTGACTCACCTGAATCTTAACTGGACTGGATCCAGCAGCCGTGTTGGTTTTCCTGTCACTTATTTTCAGTATGATAAATGGTGGGAGCATAAATAAACACTCAAAGTTTTTTTATTTGTGAATATGATATAAAGCGTCTTGAGTTCCTATGATGCCACAGTGACTAGTCGACGTTGACTTGACTTTTATCATGTTGAAGTCAACATTAAAAAATATGAAGTCCTTCAATCCCTACGGTTAGCTCTTTAGCAAAGTGTGCAAATGCTACCAATTCACAGTGTGGCCCAATTACTGACTCCTTCAAGACCGATTAAACCAGAAGCTGCGTCAACATAGTCTTCATACCTGCAAACTTACAAAGGATGAAAAAGGTGACAAAACACAGCACCTGCTGTGGGGTGCACTTTACAAATCTTAGGGCAAAATCTTGGTGTATGTGGCAGATGGCTCCATTGTTCAAACGTTGACGTAGCGCTAAGCTAGCGACGCACAATACAGACGCGCTAGCTAAGATGCTATAGATGTAGCACTCCGCTTCTCTCACGCATCCTAATACCTCCTGTTGACAACTGCCAGTACTAACGTAGCACTAAGCTAGCGATGTGTCCAGTCAATGGGAAATTGTGCCATCTACCACACCTTTGAAATCCGCAATCTTCGCCGATAAGCGACAAGTTTACAGGTACAGTGGGGATAAAAAGTATTTAGTCAGTCACCAATTGTGCAAGTTCTTCCACTTAAAAAGATGAGAGAGGCCTGTAATTGACATCATAGGTAGACCTCAACTATGAGAGACAAAATGAGGGGGGGGAAAAAATCAAGAAAATCACATTGTCTGATTTTTAAAGAATTTATTTGCAAATAAGGGTGGAAAATAAGTATTTGGTCACCTACAAACAAGCAAGATTTCTGGCTGTCACAGACCTGTAACTTCTTCCTTAAGAGGCTCCTCTGTCCTCCACTCATTACCTGTATCAATGGCACCTGTTTGAACACGTTAACAGTATAAAAGACACCTGCCCACAACCTCAAACAGTCACACTCCAAGTTCCACTATGGTGAAGACCAAAGAGTTGTCAAAGGACACCAGAAACCGAATTGTAGACCTGCACCAGGCTGGGAAGACTGAATCTGCAATAGGCAAGCAACTTGGTGTGAATAAATCTACAGTGGGAGCGATAATCAGAAAATGGAAGACCTACAAGACCACTGCTAATCTCCCTCGATCAGGGGCTCCACGCAAGATCTCAGCCCGTGGGGTCAGAATGATCACAAGAATGGTGAGCAAAAATCCCAGAACCATACGGGGGGACCTGGTGAATGACCTGCAGAAAGCTGTCAACAAAGTTACAAAGGCTATTGTCAGTAACACACTACGCCGCCAGGGACTTAGATCTTGCAGTGCCAGACCCCCTGCTTAAGTCAGTACGTATCCGGGTGCGTCTGAAGTTTGCTAGAGAGCATTTGGATGTTCCAGAAGAGTATTGTGAGAATTTCATATGGTCAGATGAAACTAAAGTAGACCTGTTTGGTATAAACACAACTTGTCGTGTTTGGAGGAGAGTGAATGCTGAGTTGCATCCAAAGAACACCATACCAACTGTGAAGCATGGGGGTGGCAACATCATGCTTTGGGGCTGTTTCTCTGCAAAGGATGACTGGTCTGTGTACATGAAAGAATGAATGGGGCAATGTTTTGTGAGATTTTGAGTGCAAACCTCCTTCCATCAGCAAGGGCATTGAAGATGAAACCTGGCTGGGCCTTTCAGCATGACAATGATCCTAAGCACACTGCCAGGGCAACAAAGGTGTGGCTTTGAAAAAGCATTTCAAGGTCCTGGAGTGGCCTAGCCAGTTTCCAGATCTTAAAGGCTCGGTTATAGTCGCGCTTTGGTCCGCAAGCTGGATCGCACACGCTGCACGCGCACTGAGCCGTGCGGCTTCATACGTTTATAGTGTCGCACGGTGGCGCATGTCAAAGTGTTGTTCTTTTATGGACCAGCAAGTGGCAGTACCCTCTAAAACCTGTGCATATGTTGCAAGAAAGGTGTAGAAGAAGAAATCTACCGTAGAAGAAGAACTGTTTGAAGTCACACAACAAAAACAAATGGCTTTCTGCTCGCTCGGGGAATTTAATACATTTGTATCACATAAAAAACATTCCTCCATGCGTCGCGACGCCGTTTCCACGACCACAGCGGCGCAGACAGCTGCAGGCTCTGGCGTGAAGGCTGTCGGTGAGGTCCACACCCGACCTGTCAATCAATTCGGCGCGCGCTAGGCTTGCAGAGTTTCAAAAATTCGGAGGTGCGCGACACGCGCCAAGCCGACGCGCGGGGCCAAAGCGCGGGGGCGGGGACTATACGATTGCGTCACTTTGGCCGTGCGCTCTCTCGTGCCCTATGCGACGCGTAAACCATAAACCACGGTTAACCCCATCGAAAACCTTTGGAGGGAGTTGAAAGTCTGTGTTGCCCGCCGCCAGCCCCAGAACATCACTGCTTTAGAGGAGATCTGCTTGGAAGAATGGGCCAACATTCCAGCAATGGTGTGTGCCAACCTTATGAAGACTTACAGAAACCGTTTGACCTCTGTACAAAGGGTAAAGTACAAAGTATTGAGATGAACTTTTGTAGGTGACCAAATGCATTACTTATTTTCCGCCCTTATTTGCAAATAAATTCTTTAAAAATCAGACAATGTGATTTTCGGAAACTGTTTTCCTCATTTTGTCTCTCATATTTGAGGTCTACCTATGTCAATTACAGGCCTCTCTCATCTTTTTAAGTGGGAGAACTTGCACAGTTGGTGACTGACTAAATACCTTTTTCCCCACTGTATAAGTATTTGTTTCAGGATGTGATGTTTATTTATTTTTTATTCCAATGCGACAGATTTTTATTTTATTTTTTCCAGTTGAATTGTACAGAACATACAGATTTCCTTTCTAGTACCGGGGTGGAACCCTTTTTGCCTTCAGAACAGCTTGAATTCAATGGGTCAAACATTCAACAAGGTGCTGGTAACACTCCTGTTGTTTTGGTCCATATTGACGTGATAGGACCACACGGTTGCTGCAGATCTACGACAACAATCTTATCTCAAAGGTTCTCAACTGGACCGAGATACGGTGACTGTGAAGGAGCTCATCAGACCAAACAATGTTTTCCCAGCTGTTAGAAGCATTCCTCTGAAATAATCACTCTGGATTCAGGATTAACGTTTGACAAAATGTACTAAAATAAACTTGCAAGGAGAGCGAGATCATTCTTTTATCCAAAGGAACACCACGCTCAAAGACCACTCAGTGACATCCTTACAGAAACATGAACCCTCCAAGTTCAACACAATCATTTATACATTCCAAGCTGAAGAGAGATTTTCAGCTGGCAGACACATTTGTTTCGGCACGTCTAGCTGAAAAGTATGCAACGATTTAAATGCTCAAATGTGAAGCCAACAAAGTTCACTCAGGTCATCTGGATAGTTTGTGTTGAGACATTTCGTCTTTCATCCAAAAGACTTCATCAGTCCAAGGAGACGCAACAAACTCAGTCCCACAAGCAGCACACTCACATAGTGGGCCAACCAGTTTGATGGTGATAAGATGGTTTCTGGAGTCCGACCTCTCCCCCGTTAACTCATCTGAGGCAGCCATGGTCAAAGTGGTTCAAAACATCAAAGTTAATTCTCAATACAGTACTACTAATCCAACAAAGTTCAGTCACAAAGTTATGGTCCACTATGTGAGTGTGCTACTTTTGGGACTGTTGTTAAATGTGAAGGTTTTCTTACTGACACTTTATAATTTTAACATGGAAGAAAGACACTCGGACATAGAATCCTTCTCTCACCATTTTATTGTCCAACTTGGTGAGCTTGTACCCCCCCATTTCCTGTTTTTATGTGACAGAAGTAGCACTTAGTGTGGTGATCTGCTGCTGCAGCCCATCTGCTTCAGGGTTACGTTGTATGTTCATAGATTATATTTAGCATACACTGGTTGTACTGAGTGGTCACTTGAGCTACTGTTGCCTTTCTATCATATCAAACCCGTCTGCCTGTTCTCCTCTGACATCAAGGCACTTTCTGTCCCCGCTACTGCTTCTCGTTAGATTTTTTTTTTTTTGCCTTGCTCTGGTCGAAGGTGGCTGCTTCTGCCTTTTCTCTCCCATCTCCCTTTTCTGCTCTCTGTTTGTCTGCAGCTCCTCGGCACTCATCTCTCGATCGTAAATTGAGATTATGGATTTTGTATCATGGATGATCAACTATCGACAAGATTTTTTCTACAAAACGACCAGGTCCGGGGGAACCAGCTTGCCCAGCACCGATGCACTCTGGAGGATACATCATGGATTCCTGGGGAGAGTGGAAGGTGATGTGTCTCTCAGTCTTTTCTGTGGAGGATGCTTAAGATGTTTATATAATTGGATTTATGATGGCAGGCACTTTGCTTTTTGGCATCGGCAGAGCTCTGTTCTATTGGAAACTGAGGAAGACTTCAGCAGCAATTATGGCCATGGTTAAGCTTCCGAGTCAGTGTGAAAGTTTGATCCGTGCCGTGACCTCGCTAAATCAGCTGCTTTATGAGCTTAACCGTAAGGTGGAGGCGATTTCTGAGAATCGCAAGCCACCGGCGGCTTCTGGGACTTGTCAGCGTGGTGGGTTCGACCTGGAGGGGGATTCATAGCATGGATCGGTGGAACAGATTCCCACAATTAGACCATTTTGGAATCGGATCGTCCAGATGGACACTCAAGGCTGCAGGAAAAAAATCTGTCTGCCTCAAGAAAATCAACAATCAAGCTTATCTGAATCCCCGAACAGCCTTGGAAATGGGCTGACTATCAAATTTCTCCTGGGTCATGAGTAACCGAGGACAACAACTGCATCTATCGCACCCCCACCCCCGGAGAACTTTCTGTGCGCGCTTATCAGAACTTCTGGCTGGAAAACATCATCAGAACTGTGGATGATCTGAAAAAAGCTCATGGACTAATCTCACCACCTCGACCTCAAATGCATATGTAATTTGTTTTAACTGTGCTTGCTGGTAGAGTTTTTTTATGTCTCAAATCGTGTCCTAATAGACAAGATGTGAAATATATTTTTTGTAATACCACTATCTACCCTCATGGTTCTTCTCCCCTTTTCATATCTAAGATTATTATTCTGATAAGGAATAAGATGGCCACGCTGATAATCAGCTGCAGATTCGTACACTTAGTCCCTCTTTCGGACGACTGTGCATTCATATTCCCGTTTTACCTCGGTGCAATGTCAATAATGATATTCTGATTCTGATTTTCTCTTTTTGGTTCATTCTTAGTGGACTCTAGATGGCTCTTTAGCTCAGCTCATGTGCCATGAACAACCAGGTCACATTTAAAGGTAATGAAAGGCCCTTTGTTTCCTGTTCTGATGCCTGGTTTGAACTTCAGCAGGTTGTCTTCACACCTACAGACATCGAGTTACTGCCATGTCATTGTCTGATTAGCTAATTGTGTAAAAATCAACTGAGCAGGTGGACCTACCAAAGGGATTTTCATGTCACCACAACTGTAAAAAAAAAAAAAGAAAAAAAAAAAAGAAAAAGAAATGGTTGATTGTGGGCTAACTATTTTACACAATAAAACCTGGCATTTAATCTGTACATGTATCAACTGTGCAATCAAGCTTCCAAATATAAAATCTCCTTAGGAAGATGGTTTAAGAAATGTGGGTGAATGTACACAATTGTGAACTTTGAAGCAATTTATTAGTCTGTGCTATAAAAACGTAGCAAGGACATTTCTTCTATTTGTTCTACAAAGCTGTTAATGCGTTACGTATGTTAATACTTTGTCTTGACGCTGTGGTGCTCAGCCTTCGAGAAATTATTTGACAAAAAAAAGTATCTTTGTAAGCCATGGGTTTTTATTTAATGCAAACAACTCCTGGAAAAGGAACAAAACTGATTTATTTATTCTTTGTTACGATTAATACACTGTACTGTATATGCATCAAACGTTTGCAGTTTTTGGAAGGCTGACGTAAAAAGCAAAAGGAGGGCGGAGCTTTTTCAACACTTTGTAAGTAACTAATCAGAACACTGAACCTGTTCAGGAAGAGAAACACTTTGGTCTGTAAGAAGTTTTCAGTTGAGACTATTACCCACCCAGAGCCGTATATATAGAGAGTTCTGACACTCTTTGAAGTCGCCAACTGGCAGTCAATCGTTCCAAACAACGGCCATGGAAACCTTGTGGAGCTGCGCCCTCTGGCGGCAACGGAGCGCTACTGCAGGCAGAGTCAGACTGTTAAACAGAGCATGGAACAAATCGCCCCCTCCATGACCCACGTGACTTCCGCATTCCATTCTTACAACGGATCTCTATGGAAGTGTCGCAACTCTCACTTTATATGGCTCTGTACCCACCTGAAGTTTAAGGTGAACTTTATGAAATTGGCAGTTTTGAGTGGTGGGTTGTTGTCGTCGTAGCAACTAAAGTTTTCATCCAGATATATGCCTTTGCATTTCTGACCCCAAGCTGGCGAGGGTCAAATAAGACGGCGATTCAGAAAAAAGAGTTATTGTATTTTTCGGACTATAAGACGCACTTAAAATCCTTTAATTTTCTCAAAAATCAACAGTGATCCTTATAATCCGATAAACCTTATGTATTAATTCTGGTTGCGCTTACTGACCTCGAACTGATTTTATGTGGTTAATGTAAAGGAGTTGAATAACGTTTGACTTATCTGACTGTTTTGTTTCACTTAATGCGTCTTTTAGTCAGAAAAATACAGCACACTGACTGAGGAGGGGCGGAGCCAAAACTGAACACTTCTGAGCATCATTAGGAGGGAAATATGATGCTCATGCTATCTGTGTTAGCGTAGTCACAACATTTACTAACGTGTGTCAGTGGTTGAGTGCCTGCAGCCCAGATTTTTGTGACTGTGTTGACTAAGTACTTCTTCCATCTAAAATGGTGGTACCAAAGACAGCAACAATAATAGAAAGAAAAGCATAGACCAGGGCTATTCAACTAAACTACACAGGGGGCTGCTGTTACTGGAAGCCAAGAGCTCATGGGCTGGACATCAACCAGTTATTGTCATTAAGTAAGTTTGTTTATGATTTAAAATCTAGTTTTACTTAAAAAATAAACCCATTGGTGGGCTGAACTGAGTTCACCCGTGGGCCTGATTTCCCCCCCGAACCGCCTATTGAATAGCCCTAGCAGAGACGCATGTTTTGATGGAATACAGTGAGGAGAGACTAGCTTCAAACATTTTCTCTCAGAAACCACATTCTTAGAGAGAAATCCCTCAAACTTTGTTTTAGCCTCCAAGACAGCTGGCAGATCATCACCATGTGTGGAAACTGTAAAGCTCAGAGTGGCCTGAACTATAAACACCAACAGTTGCCCACACAAACTTAAAAGGGACCACAGATGCAAAATTCACTTTTTAATGTTTTTTTTACTCTACATTGGGTATTTACTTCTTTAAAAAAAACAGTCCTAGGGCCAAAGAAATGCACCCAGTGGTATATTTACTCTAAGTAGATTTATTTTTCAGGGATATAAATGTCTCGTTTTCAAATCCTGCGGCTTGTGACGTCACAAACCGCAGCCACAACCCACCCCAACCTGAGTCCAGCCCCTCACCTAGCAACCCCTGGTTAGGCTCAACCCACTTCAGTATAAAAGACGTGACGGTTGTTTTTCCTGATTTCATCTCATCTTTTGTTTAAATGTTCTTAATTTCATGTGTACAGCACTTTGTTGCAGCTGTGGTTGTTTTAAATGGCTTTATAAATAAAGTATAATTGTTATTTTTACGTTTTAGTTCAATTTTTAGCGTATTAGCGATCGCTCCCAACGAGCAGCCGGCAG
>JBBPBX010027175.1:0-18110 GCA_038048925.1 Garcialebias charrua
AGAGGTAACTCTCCATCCTCTCACATTAACCAATACATGCTTAAAATTATCACAACAACACTAACTCACCAACATATACAGTCCTCATCATTAAATATAAATATAAAATGTTTCACATCTTTGGTATACATTTTTAAAAGTTTTCGTTTTACAATTATAAAAAGTAAACAGCCTACTGTGTTTTTACAGTCTTTATTTTACATTTTTAAACAAATGTTTATGAAATGAAGTCTAATGTTGTAAAAATTTTTGTATCCTTTCAATAGTAATGGTTGTCATAGTCCGTATTTTTTATGCCTTAGTTTACACAGTGTTGTAGTGTTTTCCCTGTGTTCTCTGCTCAGCTGCCCCGCCTACACACACCTGCTTCCCCTTGTGTTTCTCCCAGGTGTTCGTTGTTTGTAATCTTGAACTTGCTTGCGGCCTGGAGTTTCTCATTAACTAACCATGACAATGGTGATGTGTATAAAAGTTTTAAGAAAAAGGTGATATCACCTACTGCAAAAAGGACTCTGTATATATTTTTAAATATGTTGTTGCTTATGTGGTCTTGTACTCCTGACAGGAAAATCTTGGAATTCAGGGAGGTAATCAGCTTGAAGAGCACAAGGTAACGACTTGGTTAAGTTGCAGCCACTATGTGCCATATATGTTAATTAGCTAAAAGTTAGAGTGATTTTAACCTGGTTACCACAACAGCACGTATCATGTCAAGGACAGAAAGCCAGATGTGGCAGTGGAAGCATTGAAAGCAATTTTAAGAGAAAAAGTAATGAACAACAATAAATAAAAAATAACAAAAAGAAAAACAATGAAACGATTATTAAAATTAATCGTCGACTATGTCAATAGTCGATTTTTTTGTCTACTAATCGTGGCAGCCGCAGTTGTGAATTAGTTTTCATGTTAAAATAAACGGGAATGCTATCCATGCACAGTTGACTTAGGTAAAGAATCAAAATTGATGTACTACTACTACTATTAGTACTACAAATGTGCTAGTTTAATTTATATTTTAGAAATTTATGAAATTTGCAACAAAGTTAAAAGAGCATGTTTTAGATTGTATACATATGTATGTATAATTTACACTGTTGACATTTAAAGAGGGAAAAACATTGTAATCTTTACAAGATTGTTCATTGTCTTCTTAGGACAACCAGGTTCTCAACGAGGAACATGTGACCTGAACCCTACAGCCAGTCACCAGCCAGGTCACTAGGATGAATCCATCAGTGACAATGAGTAAGTGTCAGAGATATGATTATAAGGTGAACAATTAGGGATGCAAACTATTAATCAACTTGCGCTTAATTGTTGAATAATTGTTTATTTCGTTAAAATTTCTTCCTTTCGATTAATTGTAAACATACATTTAAATATTGTGTTAGTGTACTTTGGTCGTCAATTGGAGAAGATGCTACAAAATAAACACGTCAGAAAACAAACCCAACAGAGGAGTGTATAAAAAAATAGTTATTAGCGATATTAGCCAGTATTTTTCAAATCACTTTAGTAAATGTTTAATGTTAGCATTTAGCAAACATCACATTCTGGTTTCCCTTATAAAAATCAACAATACAAAATGACTGCTGCCGGTCCGCAGAAACACAGTTGGACACGCCCCACTCCCCCGATTTAAATCCAGTATGTAAAATAATCAGCTTCTTATGATTACATCAAGATGTAGACATTACAGCCCCTGATGAATGTTATTTGGTGGAATAATTCGAAAAATCTCTCAAAAGATTGAAGGGTTTGTCACAAAAAGCTGAGGGTGCCCCTGCTCACAAAAAATGTTATGGTACATTCAGACCGAACAGCGTTTCAACTTCCAAAAAGCTCGTCACGCACGCAAGTGGACGCACTTGGTGTCCAGACCTACTTGGACCAGAACGCCAGAACGCGAAACTGCTGCGGGGTGTGTGGGAGGAGCTTACCGGTATACCGAGTCCTCACTGCACTCCGCCAGGCGAGGAGCTTTTTATTTCTGTCTCTGTGGAGCAGACTTGACTGGTCGTGAAGGAATTGTCGCGAACACACAGCTACAATGAGTTTCTCTTCCATAGTCCATGACTCCGCGGGTTTTTTCTGTGTCCCACAAACAATACGTCACATAGTTGCGCAATCATTTCCGCGTCACTGGTTTCCGCGTCACATAGGGACTCTCCCCCTGACCCCCTCTCTTCTCCCCCCGACTCTCCCTGATTGGTTGACACACCAACCAATCAGGTAGAGTTGAGCGGCGTTGGAAAGTTGAACGGCGAAATCTTCAGCATGGTGAATGCGTGGTTTGGAGGCTGAAGCCGGTTCACGTGCACGGAAAACGCTTTCCAGTGACTTTGCATGTAAGCTGGACGCTCCTGCCGTTGAAACGCTGTTTGGTCTGAATGCACCATTAGTCACTACAAATAAATAACATGAATTTAATTTCTGTGACTGTTGAACTGATCAAATGAACATACTGTAGCGTTATAGTTTGAGTACATTTTTAGCTTAACATGGTACACTGTGTTTAAGTTATAGTTTTCCATCTTTCTGTTCAGCGTGGATTAAGTGTTTCATAGCTGATCTTTTTTTTTTACTTGCAATCTAATTAGAATTAGATTAGAACATTACATTCTAATCTAATAATTAGACACTGAATTAATCAAACTTTATCTGTACTCCTACATATAATTAGGCCAGATCTGGAAACACTCATGCGTGCCCTCACCAGCCAACTGCAACCAGAAGAGCATCCCTCCAACATGATAAATGTTTGCAGAGACAACATATTGGATGGTGCTGTGAGAGCATTCGCCAGAAGAACATTCAGACCTGAGGCCAAAATGAGCATCATCTTTTTAGATAATTGTGACCAAGCTGAGGATCCGTGGATGAAGGTGGGCCCTCCAGAGAGTTTTTTAGGCTACTTTTGTTAGCTCTGAAAGACAGTTCTTTATTTTATGGAAAGGAACACAAAGACCTGAACTTGGACAGCCATGGTTTGTACATGCATCATTACACACACTGACAAGTTTATTTAATTTATCTCTTGGTTGTACGTGTTAAAAGAAAAGTGACGATTTGTATTTTGTGTGTTCAGCTGTCGAGAAGAAGCGTTACCGAACCTTTGGAGTCATGGTTGCTGTGGCACTGATTCATCTTTGGTGGAGAAACTGAAAAAGGTGCTGTAAATGACTACTAAATTCTCCTTGTTCATTGGTCCAACAGTGACATCTAGTGGTCACTGTGGCCTGACAACATGAGATCTTTGATTTGTTATAACAAACATTTTAATGGTCAAAATCATTTAAAATCTACTTTTTTAATGATTCTGTGGCAGTTAAATATTTTCATACTATCTACAAAGTTGTGGTTTCATGTCATTAATAATAATCCATCTGTTAAAAAATTTGTTGAATAATCCTCTTTCTCTCACTGGATCTGTGTCAAATCCTAAAAAATAAGCCCAGCTCACATCCTGAGTAACGTTTAGGCTAGGTTTAGGGTAAAATCGGTAAATGAAAATTATGGTCATAATTTTTTTTTTAATTGATTTATTGACTATCGCGACAGGCGTAGTAGACTGGTAAATCGAGAGCTTCGCCTCTGGCTTCACCACAGCAGACCGGTGCAGGACCCGCATCACTGCAGATGCAGCAACAAGCCGCCTGTTGATCTCCCGCTCAATTCTTCCCTCATTTGTGAACAAAACCCAGACATATTTCAGCCATCTTTAAGCACAATACGTAATTATGTTCTCATTAGAACTGTTGCTGAAGGATCTGGTCACATGATATGGAGGGCACTCCATCAATGTGAGAGCTTGGCACAAATGCAGATATTATGCGTTTCCTTACATTGTTTTTCCTGCTATGTACTTATTTTTATAGATTTGCTGATGGACTGAACACCTTTGGTCTCCTTGACCTTGTTCGAAGACACGCCAGTGTTTTCAGGGAAGTATGTATTCACTTCCTTGCCAAGACCACTGATGGCAGAAGACCTGAAGAAACTCTTTGAGCCAGAACATGCAACACCTGGAACCAACCAATGGCGTGTTGAAAAGAGAATGTGCTGGGAGTGTTAAAAGGATGGATATGCTGCTTTGCCACTTTGCAAATGTCAATTCTAGAACTTTTAGTCTATTTTATAGTTATACTTTTTTATACTAGTATGCAAGAACTCAAGACAGTATTATGTTCATTAAATGTTTAGTGTTTTAGTTTTTAGTTTTAGAGTTGGTGTAAATCTTCATACTCTTATACCACTATGCAAAAACTCAGGACAGTGTTACAGTTTTACTATTTTAGGCTTATGTCTATTATTATATGTTTAAGTGTTTTACAGTTTGACTATATGTTTATAAATATATATATATATATATATATATATATATTTATATATGTATATGTTATTATTTATTACTTTGCATATATAACTATGTGACGTTACATTTAACTGTTGAATAAAAACATTTTGAAGATTCTTTGAATTATCTTTATTACTTTACATATAAGCCGTTGGTCAGAAATAGGAGGCGATTATTTGTGACACTAGTTTTTTGTTTTGTATACATTTATTTAAACTGTAAAAAGACTAAAAATACTGTAGGCTCTTTAGTTTTTATAATTTTTAAACTAAAAGTAAAGTGGAAAAATGCACGGACATGGCTATTGTATTTACACGCAAACATAAGGTGTAAATTATGATGTGACTATTTATATGTTTATATATATATATTTATATATATGTATGTATGTATATGTATATTATTACTTTACATATCTAACTGTGACGTTACATTTTTTCACATTAGTATAAACACATTTTACACTTGTATTACTTTACATATAAGCCGTTGGTCAGAAATAGGAAACAGAAACAGGTTAATTAAACACTTATTAGATTTATTAATAACCTCATTAAACAGTAAAAGAAACCTTGTGATAAAATATAAGCAGAAATGTAGTTTCTCCGTCTTGTGTTTACATCTCTGTTAAAGTGCTTTAGCCCTGGACCTTGGAATCACCCCTCTGTTTTGCTGAAGTGGTTTAGCCCTGGACCCGACAGCCAATGAGAAGAGACGCGAAAATAGTGAAGTCAGGAAGTGAAGTTACCCAAGAGGGACATAAACAAAAGAATTTGCGCCAATAAAAGAAGGCGCAAACAACGCGTACTTTACACGTTGTTGACACGTTGATAACGCGTCAAATGCGTGTGAAATTTAGACGCGTCAATGACACGTAATTAACGCGTCTTTGACGCGTTGTTTACACGTTGTTTACACGTTGTTTACACGTTGTTTACACGTCGTTTACGCGTCATTTTTCGAGGCGAATTTGACGCGTAATTGACGTGTAAACAACGCGTTAACAACGCGTTGTTTACACGTCATTAACGTGTCGATGTAACATGTAATTTTCACGAGAAAATGGCCCAGCAGGCTTTCCATACACATTGTCCCACGTTCTGTCCACCCGCGCGTGCGTGGGACGGTTCTGTCCATCCGTGCAGAACACCGTCCCACCCCACACACCGTCCCACCCGCGCGTGGGTGAGATGGTGTGTTCTGCACAGAACACCGTCCCACTCCCACACACACCGTCCCACCCGCGCGCGTGTGCGCGTGCACATAGCGAACTACTTTTTTTAATCCAGCTGATCATTGACCAGAATTTATTAAGGAAAGGTTAAGCTCAGAGACATCTTTGCTATAATTTTTAGCAAACAAATAGTTTTTACCGTGTTTTTGAAGCTAAACAACACTTCCTCCTCGCTCCATCTGTACATTTGTCAGCCTGGTGTCAGGTTTCACAGCTAATCTCTCCCCGACCCGAGACGCATGAGGAAATAAAATTAGTAGTAATTTTAATCTTGCTCGCCATGGTACCACTACCTACACTAAACCACACCCACATAAACTTGGGCTTGAAGCACGTTATTGTACGTCCACCCTAACTGGCTCATTTCTGTGGCATTGGGCTGATCCTGGGCTGATCAGAATTAGCCCCAATGAGCCGCAAACTGAGGGGGCGTGGCGAGAGACGCATGTCAATCATTCTGAACCACAGAGACATTGAATTAAAATGGGCTGTGAAAAGTTAGCCCTGCAGAACGAGCCCAGATGGTTTAGCACCAGTTTTTGCTGTAATTTTCACTAAATAAGACACATTATTTTTAAATTCTGTTTATTTTTAAGTTGTTATTTATAAATTGTTTATAATTATATAATTATGTAATTATATAATGTTTAACCTGTGAATACCAGGTAGGGCTTAGCCCTACTAGCCCACTTATACCAGCCGTCCCTCTCAGCTGATGTCACCTGGTCACTTATGGCAGAAAGCGACGCTTTGAGACCAGAAAAAGATTCATTCAGCTCCACAAACCTCATGTCGACCGTGCTGTTAAGCTTGCTTATGGCTGCTAGGAGGTCCTCGTTGGTGGCTGAAGGAGCCGGAGAGCACGCGCGGCCTGTGTTAGCATTAGCCTCCTCGACGTCTGCTAGTTTGGTTCTGTCGTCCAGTGTCTCCTCTCCCGAGCCTTTTTCTTTCCTAGCAACTCTGGTCTTCGTCACCTTGCTCATGATGGCACTCTGTAAATATGTTTCGCAGAGGTTTGAATATTTTTTAAGGTGAAGTAATGGTGAAATTGAGCGGAGCTTCCTCAAACACGTCTACTCCATGAGACCCAGCCACGCCCCCATCCTGGTGGTGTTTCTGTTGATCAGGAGAAGGTAAAAGTCATCTCTAGTTTTGACAAAAAGGACCTCATGAAGGAGGATGGCTGCACTCCGTGCCAGAAGAAGGTGAGGTCGTTCTTGGGCATGGTACTATTCTATCAGCACTTTATTCCAGCTTGTTCCCACATTGCAAAGCCGCTTTACGCCCTCACCGCAGGTCAAAAACGTAAAGTTAAGGGCAAAGGACACGGGAAAGCTGGAACTTTTCATGTCCTGACTCCCTAGGACAGGACTCCAGCTTGTGAGAAAGCGTTTGGAGACATTAAAGCTGCACTCCTTGATTGTGTGGTGCTAGCACATCCTGATTTTGAAAGGCCATTTATTCTCTCAACTGATGCTTCATTGGATGGGCTCGGTGCTGTTGTGTCGCAGGTCCCGGCTGATGGAGAGATTGCCAGACCTTTTGCTTTTGCCAGCAAGTCTCTCAGCCGCAGTCAGGCCAACTATCCTGCACACAGGCTTGAGTTCCTGGCCTTAAAGTGGACGTGTGTGATAAGTTCAGCCACTGGCTGAAGGGTCACAGGTTTACTGTGTGGACGGATAATAATCCTCTCACATATATCCTGACCAAGCCCAAACTGGATGCCTGTTAACAGCGCTGGGTCTCTAAGCTTGCCCCGTACAACTTTGAGATCAGGTATGTTCCAGGGAGACAGAATGTGGTGGCAGATGCCTTGAGCAGAGCCCCTTTTGTGAAGCCCTTGGCTGATCGCCTTCTGTCAGAGCCTTGTCAGGAACTTTTGGAGCAAGTCTGTGAGCTTCCTGATCACGCTGTGCAGGATGTTTTCCGTTTGACCTGCCAGCTTCAATCATTGGACAGCTCTTCTTCCATTATAGCTGACACATTCATGACCTGTGACTAGGTCTCCTCTCTTTTGTCATCTGTCTGCAGTGGGGATGCTGGTCAGGCTCAACATGCAGCATCTTTAGCTGACCACCTGGCCGTGATAATCCCACATAGCACAGATCCATCAACAGCTCTTTGTCTATCTGACCTTGTCTCTCACCAGAGAAACGACCCTGTTGTTTCCAGAGTTGTCTTCTATGTTGAGCGGGGACGCCGTCCGTCAAGGCGGGAACGCTTTGGTGAAAACCAACTGGCTTTAAAAGTTCTGAAGCAATGGGACAAACTAACATTGCTGAATGGTGTCCTTTACCGTGTCATAAAAGACCCTCTAAAAAAAGGTAAACGATTCCAGTTTGTGGTCCCTGATGCTTTGAAGTCTGTGGTTTTGACTGGTGTCCATGATAATGCAGGTCATCAGGGCCAGCCACGAACATTCTCCTTGGCTCACCATCGCTTCTTTTGGCATGACATGGAAAGAGATGTGCGAGATTTTGTGAGAAAGTGTCCCAGATGTATCCTCAGTAAAACCCCAGAGCCTGCTGTGAGAGCCCCTCTGGAGAACATCAGAACCAGTGCTCCGATGGAGCTGGTGTGCATTGATTTCTGGTCGGCTGAGGACAGCAACAACAAGTCTGTGGATGTTCTGGTGATCACAGATCACTTCACAAAGTTAGCACATGCGTTCCCGTGTCAGGATCAAACTGCTAAAGGAGTTGCAAAGAAGTTATGGGATGGGTTTTTCTGTGTTTATGGCTTCCCTCAGCGCATTCACTCGGATCAGGGTGCAAATTTTGAGAGTGAGCTTCTGGCTGAGCTTTTGGAGCTGAGTGGTGTCAGTAAATCGAGCACCTCACCCTACCACCCAATGGATAACGGGACTGCAGAGAGATTCAATCGCACCCTGGGCAATATGTTAAGATCTCTTCCTCCACGTTTGAAGCACAAATGGCCTCAGATGATCCAGTCTCTGACTTTCGCTTACAACTGCACAGTTCATGAGACCACTGGCTTTGCACCATTCTACCTGATGTTTGGGAGGATTCCCAGGCTGCCTGTTGACCTTGTTTTTCGGAACGTTCTTCACGATGATGCAATTTGCGACTACCACTCTTATGTCAAATCACTGGTTGAAGATCTGCATTCTGCCATGTTAATGGCTGAGAAGAGCACCAGTGCAGAGCAGAAACATCAATGTGACCAGTACAACAAGAGAGCCAAGGATCACCCCGTCAGTTGGAGATCTGGTCCTGGTGGCGAACAAGGGAGCCAGAGGAAAGCGGAAGCTTTCTGATAAATGGGAGCCTGTGTTGTACATGGTAGTTGCATCCAAACCTGCTCTCCACATTTATCGAATCAGAGATCGGCATGGCAATGAGCGTGTGGTGCATCGCAACCTCCTTGTTGATGTGAACTTTTTACCTGTGGGAATGACCTTGGATGACAATGTGAACCGCCATGCTGACAGTGTGGTTGGAGTTCCCCCGGTTTCTGACCTACATGGGATAGAATGTTTTAGCGAGGCTCCAAGTGCTGTTCCTGCTGAGCCTTCCCTACCAGACTCCCTTGTCCTGCAGTGATGGGGGGGACCGTACTGCATCATGGGTTCAGGATGTGTCCTCTGCTCCATCAGTTGTAAATAATGACCTGCCTCATGACTCGGAGAACTCCTCTATGGACACTGGAGTACTGGCGACTGCTGGTTCCTTACCTCATCTTCCTGATGATGCTGGTTTTGTTCGCCCTCCAGACAGTGTGGGAGGGGATGTTGTTCACTGCCTAACTTCACGCTTTGGGAGGGTTATTAAACCAGTTTGTTGCTTGATAGAATCCATGGCTGTCATTGAGGCACTGTATAATAAGGATAATGTTCAGCCTGTTATTAATGTGTGAGTTTCCAAATTTCTGTTGTATGATTCCTGCAATTGACTAGGATCTTTCTCTTTTTTTTTTTTCTTTTTTTTTTTTTGGTTTACAAAAGCTTCAATACCATATGTGTTCATTCTGTATAAGGGAGGGGGGTGTAAAAGGCACCTCTTGTTGTCCATGGGATACCATGAGATCTCGCTAGGCGTCGAACGATCTCTAGTCTCCTGACCCTATTGTAGGGTAGTTATTATGCTGATGTATTACTTTGTTACAGAACACAAAATATTTGTACTGATATTGTCTGACACTGTTTTTTATTTTGTGTAATTCTAAGGGGGTGAATGTAACCTGGTTGTATTTCTCCTTTGTTATAATTACACAAAATGTCTTTTTGTATTGTTGTATTATTGTATAATGTTTATTACCTGACTGAAACACCACTGTCATTATTTTAGCCATGTTTCTTTAAGATCGGAAGCCCCTCCTTTTTATTTCTTCTTCTGTGGTTTTGTCTTTAAATTGTTTGCGCCCCTTAGACTCTCCCCTTTTTGTCACGTTGTCCTGTGGGAGGGGACTTGGAGTGGGCAGCTTATAACACGGTTGTTTTGTGTGTTTCATGTCTGTCAGAATAAACCAAGTCATCCTGTCTAAAGATAAATCGTGTCACGCCAGCGGCGGCCGCCACTAGAGGGCGCTAGGGGCGCCGCCCCTCCTGGAACTGTAGCTCTTCACTATTTGAAGAATTTTTTTTTTTTAATAAAAATGAAATAATAAAATAAAAATATTTCAATGTATGCATATATGTTTTTAGTTGTGTAGGATAAATATTTTATGAGTTGTTTGTTTCAAAACACGTTTTCTGATTTGTGACGTACTTCCGGTTCCCCGCTGGGTGCCGCCTGCGGCTTTTCCATTGAATCTAATTATAACTA
The DNA here is from genome assembly GCA_038048925.1 of Garcialebias charrua. NCBI lineage: Eukaryota > Metazoa > Chordata > Actinopteri > Cyprinodontiformes > Rivulidae > Garcialebias > Garcialebias charrua. Next base: position 10,376 of record JBBPBX010027175.1, read on the forward strand.
GCGCTAGCGCAGTTTATGTCCCATCTGTCCAAAACTATTGGACTCTTCAGGGCGCAGTTTTCGCCGCTCTGATGCCTGGACGCGTCTCGTGATCGCTGCGGATCGCCAGCGTGTTTCCGGTTCGAGCCGAGGAGGGACCCCCTCTGTTTAATAATAATAAATTCAATTTATAACGCACTTTTCATTACTGAAAATCTCAAAGTGCTACACATATATTGAATGCCACACACATTCATAAACCGGTGGCGGCAGACTACCATGCAAGGTGCTTTCCAGTCCTACCGGGAGCAACTCAGGGTTAAGTGTCTTGCCCAAGGACACAACGACACATGGTGCGGGTCCCGGGAGTCGAACCGCCAACTTTCCGATCGGGAGACGACTGCCATTACCACTACACCACGGCCGCCCACACGGTCACATTTTTAAAAAAGTTAAAATGTGACCACGGACTGTTTACACAGTCAGAGCTGATCACACGCAACTAGCGACGTTGAAACAGCAGTAATTATTAATGGTGCCTTCTACACAGGTAAGCAAGTAATAAGTAGTGAGTTTAATAAATCGCTAAGCGCACATGAGCAAAGTTTGAGCTGATCTCATCTGTGTGCGTGACGTGGTGGTGGTGGTGTGTGTGTGGGGGGGTGTTGCAGTCAGTCACACAGTAGCTAGCTACTAGCTGTGCTTATGAACGTTGTGTACTGTAGAACATTATAAAAGTTGCTAGTTATAGACCCGAATGTCTGAAGACGACTCCTGTCTGTCCATCTTCAACTCGTGAACTGTTTTACTCCTCAGAGTGTCTGTGTTAACTTTTGTCTCGTTTCGTTTTGCAGCAGTTGCAATTTTTCTGATGAATAAATCTGAATGAATAAATAAACTTTAGTTTTAGTTTAGTTAAACTTTAGTTTCATTATAAGTTGTGCTGTTGTTTCAAAGACACTCTAAACTTAAATAAACCAAGTAGCAGAAAGATTTAAGCATTAAATAGTTTGAATTTTTCATGTTATGAAACAGTGATTATATAATTATTTTAATTTAATTTTAATATTATAAAGATCACTGTGGATGGGATGCAATTGAAATAACCTGGATATTATTATTTATGTTGTATTAAGAAAGTTAAAATGTGACCTCAAGCAATGTGGAAAATGCTAAAAAAAAAAACATCATTAATGTGCCTTCTGTACTTTCTTTACAGAAAAAAATCCACACAACACCTTCATCTCTACACACCGGCAGTGATTATTTCCAATCTACCACCTGTGTAACAGACAGAGAGACAAGAGAATAATGTTTAAGGGAACAAAGGGGAAAATATTTGCTAATAAAGTTTCATATTTTGAAATATATAAAACTAGCAACAAAAAAGTAAGCTGAAATTAGCACAAAATATGTAAAAAGAACAATAAAGTGGTCATAGTGTTATGATTTCAAAGGTTTACCCAGTTGGTAATGAGACCCAGAACGACACAAGACGAAGAGGTGCAAAAGTAACAGTGTTTATTATTTACAGTGCAAGTCTATATACTGTACACATGTACAGGGATCTTCTGGATTTCCTGGAAGATGAAACAAACTGTCAGAAAGGCTTGACTATAAGGCTCTTTCAAGATGATTGATCTAGTTTTGTTTGTTATTTTCCTTAGAGGTGAAGTAGTAGGAAGAACGTCGCAGAGAAATCCTTAGTTCCTTGAGATGAATCCCAGAGGGCGAAATGAGGCAGGCAAGTGGTTGGAGGGCAAGACACGATGAGCAGAGAACTGAACCCAGGACCAAGATGGAAACGAGGACTGGAAACACAACAAAAAACAAGGTAAGTGTCTCTCAAAGTACTGTACTCAGAAACTGGCTAGAAGCATAAATACCATGAGTAGGCATCAATGCTCCAGCGAAGAGTAGGACTTGACTGCAGCCTTAAGTATAGGTGGAGCTCATCAGGTGGATCACAGTAAAATAGATCATTTTTCTTCCCCATAAATCAGTTATTTAAAATCTAATCTGGAATCATTCCTCCTTGTTAGACTTCAGTTGACCTGTTTAAGTTGGGCCCAAATTTGTTATTATCTTTTGATTTATTTTTCATTGAAATTTAATTCTTTGTTAGTTTATTTTTGGAACTATTAAATTGAATTATTTGGTGGATTTTTGAACACCTTTGTCCTTATTTAAGTCTGGACCCTCACAATTCTATTTATATTATGAACTTGTATTACTAAAATAATTATAACAGAATATGATAGAAGTTGTCCAAAAATTGAAAAGTGGAAGCAGAACACTCCCATTCTCTTTTCACACTGATGCCTCAAACAAGGTGAAGATGAACCATGTTTTATTAATGATAGTTTTATACAAATGGATACACCTGATATATACAAATAAAAACATGAACAAACTTACTTTACAGTATACAAACATAATTATGCATACTTCTACACATGCTTAAAAAATTAAACAGTTTATGGCGCCCCCCCCATAAAAAAAATCACCAGCCGCCACTGTGTCACGGCCTGATCAATCCATTAAACCAGCACAATGCAGAAAGGATCTGGCTACAGTCGCATTTGGGTGTTCTAATATCATCAGTGAACAAGTGAGCCTTTTCACTTTCCCGAAAGATGAAAAACTTTGTCAAGAATGGACAAAACAAACAAAGCTGTCCCCCTCGGAGCCCCCCTCGCTCCACTCCACCTGAAGGTATGGCAGAACCTGCTGTTTCTTGTTCAACCCCCTGAACTAACTTCGGCTTCCCAAACTGAAGACAAATCGCTCAAATCTAAACTTAGATTGCTAAATTCATCGGTTTCTATACTGTGCGCCATTGTTATTTAAAAGGGGCGTTCTAGGAGACATTCCTGCACCTACGTCACAGACGGGGCATGTGGAAGTACCCGGATGAAGAAACAGCGCAAATTTTAAACTCACTTTGAAACGAATTTTCATTAATCTTTCCTTTTGTTTGCAACAACGAACATAGTTGAATGATACAAGATATATATGTTGTGCCACTTTAGGCAAAGTTCAAAAATCATGTCACACACACTTTAAAGCTGCTATATGTACGGTAACTTTTCTAACAATATATTTTTAACATATTTCTTCACTCTGTCACTAGACTGATGTTAGAGAGGTAATCTCTGAAAAAAACTTAAAAAAAAATATTGTCCCCTTGCTTCTCCAGGTGGTAAATAGGCATTTCTAAAAAGAAAAAGTGATTAACCAGCCAATAAAAACAGAGTTTGTAACCAGCCAATAAAAACAGAGCTTGGATTTGAATCAGCCAATAAAAACAGAGCTTGAATTTGAATTTCAGCAGACCATGGGAGAGCAGAGCCATATATGGCTCTGAGGGGGAGGGATCAGAATGCTTTGCCTGTTGAAATTTTTTCTAAGTGCTGCAGTTCTACAGAAACTGCAGACTGAACCTGTAAAATAACTACAGAAATCACTGTTCATTGAGAAGCCTGATCGCTACAGGGATGAATGAGTGTTTCAATCTGTTCTTCTGGGCAGCAGATACCTGCATCCAGGATGCAGTCTGAACTCGCCACAGAGTGGGTGATCAGGATCTGCCAGAATCAGCCAGGCCTTATCACTGACCTTGCTGTAGCCGTTTTCGCATTGGCCAGCCCTCCCCGGCTCTCCCAGCTTCTAACCCGGGTTCGGCGTCTTCGCATTTACCTTTTCCGCCCGGGATCCACCCTTGTTCTGGAACCATCTTCACCGTGGTTCTATCGGGCCGAGCCCTGACGGACCCAGTTTCACGTCATGTACTGCTCTCATTTGATTCGTTGTTTGCAGCAGGGGCGGGACTCATTCAAACAACCTCAGCGCGAGGGTTGAATTTCATTCATATTTAACTACAGAAACCCCTAAAACAATTGTTAACTGAATTAGTATTTCTGAGTTAAATTTTTGTTAATAACTGATCACAAATCAGCTTATGTTACAACGTAAATAACAACGAAGCGCGGACCCATTTCCGCCTTTCAGCGCGGCTTGAATGTCATTAAAATATAACTAATGTTGTCTAACTGTTGCGCGCAGCCAGGGTTTTAAAATATAACTAATAATCTCTAACTCCTTTGTGTAGCTAGAATGTCAAGAGCGGTGATTCCTTCATAAGCAACGTGAACTCCCAAAAAAAACAATCCGCCGCTGTGGCTTACGGCGTTAATGCTGTTGTGTCTTAACCAGACGAAGCGGGTTCGCGTCCCACCTGGGACAATGTTTTTTTTTTACGTTTGTCTTTTATTGGAGTAAATAAAAAGGAGTTTTGTTAAGCATTTTACCAAACAAACTCCTTTTTATCTACCAAACAAACTCCTTTTTATTTACTCCAATAAAAGACAAACGTAAAAAAAAAACATTGTCCCAGGTGGGACGCGAACCCGCTTCGTCTGGTCAAGACACAACAGCATTAACCCCGTAAGCCACAGCGGCGGATTGTTTTTTTTAGGAGTTCACGTTGCTTATGAAGGAATCACCACTCTTGACATTCTAGATACGCAAAGGAGTTAGAGATTATTAGTTATATTTTAAAACCCTGGCTGCGCGCAACAGTTAGACAATATTAGTTATATTTTAATGACATTCAGGTCGCGCTGAAAGGCGGAAATGGGTGCGCGCTTCGTTGTTATTTACGTTGTAACATAAGCTGATTTGTGATCAGTTATTAACAAAAATTAAACTCAGAAACACTAATATATATATATCCAGCTAACAATTTTTTTTTAGCGGAGTCTCCTCTCTTAAAACACGAACACTCCACCCACGTGAAGAGAGCACCCCACCCACTTCCAGAGAACTGCCCACCCACTTCAAGGCGGCTCTGCAGCAAATGCGTAATGAACGCGGGTGGCCCAGAGCCACCCAGGGGCGGCCCGGGGCATTGAGGGCTGGCCAATGCGAAAACGGCTTGTGTAGGCCAGTGAGGTTCTGCAGAGCTATACCAGCAGTTTTGCTGCACATCCTGACAATCCCCGAGAGCTTGTTCCTGTTTTTACAAGTTAAAAACTAAACCAACAGATGAAAGTGAAAGTTAAAAGAGACTCGATAAAACATCCTCATAAAAGTTGAATCAACATTTAAACCACAGAGCTTCCCATAATTCTCTGATGGGCCTTCTTACAAGATGAGTTCACACTGGGTCAAAGGTCAGTTTGTCATCAAGAACAGATCCCAGATATTTATATTGATGCACCACCTCAACAGCTTCATCATTAATGACCACAGGAGCAGCAACTGAAGAGTCTTATAAAATCAGAGTCCTTTGTCTTATACATGTAACTTTAAAAAGGATGACTCACCATTCAGTGAAGTCCCTGACCACAGGCCCAGGGTCTGGACTCTGGGTCATCACTGCTGAGAAGGGACAGGATGACAGAGTCATCAGCAAAATTTAAAATGTGATGCAGTGGATACTGGCTGTGACAATCATTTGCATATAAAATAAAGGGGCAAAAGAACACAGCCCTGAGGAGATCCGGTAGAGGACAAAAGGACATCAGAGAGAACCCTGTTGACTCTCACCTGTTGGGACTGAACAGTTAAAAAACCTTAAATCTTATAAAACTAAAAGCTCAAGTGGTCTTGTCCCAGGGTATCCTTTGTATCATGAGTCCATACAGTTTGAAAAAAAAAAGGAGGGAGGGGGCATACTCTGAAATGAAAGTTATGGTTTCTGAACATTTTAATGGACTTCTTAAACCAGCTAATATTTATTTTTATTTACCCTTTATTTATCCAGGTAGTCTCATTGAGCCACAAGAACTAATTTTCAAGAGAGACCTGTTGGGGAGCAGATGGTGGAGGTTAAGGGCCTTGCTCAGGGGCCCAGAGTGGGGCGAATGAGGGTGGAGGCAGGTGTGGGTGTTTCACCTTTTTCCACCCACATTTTTTTATGTTGTCAGTACCGGGGCTTGAACCAGCGATCTTCCGATCACCGTCTCTAACCTCTGCGCCACCACCCCCTTATTACAGTACTGTATATATGTTTATTTTTGTTTATTAAATTTGTTCATTTTTTTTTTACAAAAGAAACACAATACAAGACAATCCCATAAATGATAACGTACAAAATATAAAAAAATGAAAGGTAGCAGAAAGAAGAATAAATCTTATTATATCTGCCCCTTTTTTCAAACAATCAGATTAAACAATAATAATCTTCCACCAACAGTACAAAATGACTAACTCTTTCTAATTTTCTAACTAATACAATACACAATACGTCATTTCATATATATTTTTTTAACAAATTCATTTTGATCATTTTCTTAAATGTAAACATTGACTTGGCATTTTTAACTACATTCTCCAAGCCATTCCATAATCTAATTCCCTGGATTGAGGTAGAACGTCCCTTCAAACTAGTTCTGAATTGTGGTTTTATAAACATCTCTGTTCCCTTAAGGTTATAACAACTTTGTCTTTTAACAAAATGCATTTGGATATTTAAAGGTAATGCGTTATTCTGAGCCCTATACATAACTGATAAAATATTATAATCTACCAAATCATGGAACTTCAATAACTTCAGTTGATAAAATAATGTACTAGATGGATGACAGTAATGTTTTCTAGTGATAATTCTTACAGCTCTTTTCTGTAATACAAAAATAGGCTTTGTGATTGTTTTACACGCTTTCCCCCAAACATCAATACAATAGATTAAGTGTGGAACAATGATTGTGTTATACAACAAATACAGAGCTTTATCATTCAATAAGTCTCTGACTTTGTACAGTACTGCAATCGATTTAGCTATTTTTATTCTTACAGAATTTATGTGTTGTTTCCATGTCAGTTTGTCATCAATGATAACACCCAAAAACTTCACCTCACTCACTCTACAAATCTCAACACCCTCAATTTTGAGTGGAACATCAACAGTTTTCTTTTTATTACTGAATATCATGTAATTAGTTTTTTCTAGATTTAATGATAATTTATTGATTTTAAACCAAGTTTGTATTTTGACAAATTCTGTCTTTATCAATTCCAACATTTGTTCTACATCTTCACCTAAACAGAAAAATGTGGTATCATCAGCAAAAAGTACACATTTAAGGAGTCCTGACACATTTACCAAGTCATTCACATATAAAATAAATAGCTTTGGTCCAAGTACAGAGCCTTGGGGAACTCCACATGTGATATCACTCTACAAATCTCAACACCTTCAATTTTGAGTGGAACATCAACAGTTTTCTTTTTATTACTGAATATCATGTAATTAATTAGTTTTTTCTAGATTTAATGATAATTTATTGATTTTAAACCAAGTTTGTATTTTGACAAATTCTGTCTTTATCAATTCCAACATTTGTTCTACATCTTCACCTAAACAGAAAAATGTGGTATCATCAGCAAAAAGTACACATTTAAGGAGTCCTGACACATTTACCAAGTCATTCACATATAAAATAAATAGCTTTGGTCCAAGTACAGAGCCTTGGGGAACTCCACATGTGATATCACTCTACAAATCTCAACACCTTCAATTTTGAGTGGAACATCAACAGTTTTCTTTTTATTACTGAATATCATGTACATTAATTAGTTTTTTCTAGATTTAATGATAATTTATTGATTTTAAACCATGTTTGTATTTTGACAAATTCTGTCTTATCAATTCTAACATTTGTTCTACATCTTCACCTAAACAGAAAAATGTGGTATCATCAGCAAAAAGTACACATTTAAGGAGTCCTGACACATTTACCAAGTCATTCAC
>JBBPBX010027175.1:23487-37497 GCA_038048925.1 Garcialebias charrua
TATTAAATGCATAACAGATTACAAAGGCAAAAACAAACAATGCCCCAGGGACCCATCTCTGCCTGATGCCCTCAATAAGTTTTATGCACGTTTTGATGATCCAAACAGACCAGCTAGCACCAGACTCACCTCATCACCAGATGAAGAGCATCTCAGGGTGTCCGCAGCAGAAGTGAGAGGCAGTCTCAGAAAGATTAATCCTCATAAAGCAACCGGACCAGACAACATCCCAGGGAAAGTTCTGAAGGAATGTGCGGACCAGCTCTGTGAGGTGCTGGCTGACATCTTCACCACCTCACTTGCACTGGAGTCAGTTCCCACCTGCCTGAAGACCGCGACCATCATCCCAGTCCCAAAGAGCTCCACAGTGACTGGTCTGAATGACTATAGACCGGTGGCCCTCACCCCGATAGTCGCTAAATGTTTTGAGAAACTGGTCATGTCCCACATCAAGGCAACCGTCAACATCAATGAGGACCCTCATCAATACGCATACCGTGAGAACCGATCAACAGAGGACGCCATTTCTTCCGTGGTCCACACTGCTCTCACCCACCTGGATCAGAAAGACTCATACGTGCGTCTGCTCTTTGTGGACTTCACATCTGCCTTCAACACCATGATCCCCCAAACTCTGATAGACAAACTATCTACACTTGGACTAAGCCCCTCTATTTGTAACTGGGTACTAGACTTCTTAACAGACAGACCACAGTCCGTGAAGATCCACAACTTCTCCTCCTCCACCATAACCCTCAGCACTGGCTCTCCTCAGGGATGTGTGCTGAGCCCCCTTCTGTTCACTCTGCTCACATATGATTGTACAGCCACACTTCCAGGCTGTCATATTGTTAAGTTTGCAGATGATACAGCGGTGGTGGGATGCATCACAAACAATGATGAGTCCAGCTACAGACAGGAGGTGGAACACCTGGAGAGCTGGTGCAAAGAGAATAATCTTCACATGAATGTGAAGAAGACAAAGGAGATGATTGTGGACTTCAGAAGGAACAAACACACCCATGCCCCACTGAAAATAGGTGGGTCTGCAGTGGAAGTGGTCTCCAGCTACAAATACTTGGGTGTACACATGAATGATAACCTCAGCTGGAGCAACAACACCACCAGCCTGATCAAGAAAGGTCATCAGAGACTCTACTTCCTCAGACGGCTGAGACGAGCTGGTCTGAGCAGCCCAGTCCTCACCTCCTTCTACAGGTGTGCAGTGGAGAGCATCCTGTGCTCCAGCATCAACGTGTGGCATGGAGGCTGCACAGTTGCAGAGAGGAAAGCTCTACAGAGAGTGGTGAAGGCTGCACAGAAGTCTGTTGGAGTCAGTCTCCCCACAATCACAGACATTTATACCTCCAGATGCAGGAAAAGAGCCACCTGCATCATGAAAGACCTCACTCATCCAGCACACTCACTCTTTGCCCCACTCCCCTCAGGACGGAGGTTGAGGAGCATCAAGTGTAGAACCACTAGACTGAGGAACAGCTTCTACCCTGAGGCTGTTAGACTCATGAATAAATAAAAATAAAATAAAAAATAAACACTGCAAAATATCACATCATACTGATGCTGATCTGTTTTCTTGTTGCTGTGTTCATCTGTGTTCATCTGTGACCATCTGCTCATACAAACTCATGTTCGTGCTGCTGTTTATTCCCACTATATTAGGCTTAGTGTATTACTAGTTGATGTTTTTCTTAGTTAGTTCTAGATGTTATTACTGTTTTTCTCTTTCATTTGTTGTTGGATGTAACTGGGACCTCGTGTACATAATCTCGTTTTCATCACATGTACCACATGCGGTGCAAATGACAATAAAGACTCTCTGACTCTCTGACTCTGATATATATATAATAAACTGCTACTTACTACTTGTAATACTATTTGCGTTTTTTTTTAGGGATGCACCGATCCACATGTTTTAACTTCCGATCCGATCCCGATACTTAAATCTGGATATCGGCCGATACCAATCCCGTTCCGATATCATCATCATTATTGATTTTATATCAGGCTATAATAATCTCCTCTGAAGTACAATGTGTAGACATATATGCATGCATGTCCAAAAAGGCAACTTGAGGTAAGTTTTATTAATGTTCGATAAGTTTCAAAGTTACAATTAAATTCTGCTAACACAAAACGTGTTTTATTTTATTCCTAGCTTTAAAGTGGATATTAAAGTGATTAATTTAAGTGATTGTTTGTTTAAAGTTATTTTATATATTCTTTTAAATAAGGGGGTGATATAAGATTTTTTTTCTTCTTTCTGCACTCTTTTCATTCAATGTTTTCTTTTTGATGAATTTGTTTTATTTTGTCTCTTTTAAATGAATGAATAAATGAATTAAATAAAATATTAAATAGCTTTACATCTGCTAAGTTCATGGCATAAACCAACACAGACATGTTCCTGTTTTTAGTATTTTACATCGCTTTATAATGTAGCTGTTTATGTTTCTTTTTTTTAATACAATTTTCTTGTTAATTTTAATTCATGTGCTTTTTTATGATAGTGTGCTGTTGTACTGATAAATATCTCCTGGGGTAAACTATTTCTTGACTGCAAGTATGAAGCTGTGAAATCCTTAGTTTTATACAGCTGATAGCATTTGGTCATTAATTATGATGAAGTTTAGCAACTTCTCGGTATACCTTCGAGCTCCGGGACTTCAGTGGTCTGTTATTTTCGTTCATTCCGGAAAAGGCTGTCTGATTTCGGTCAGCCGCACTCAGTCTGCCCCTCCTCTGAGACGGGCAGATTGAGCGTGGCTGACCGAAATCAGACTGCCTTCTCCGGACTGAATGAAAATAACAGACCACTGAAGCCCCGGAGCTCCAATGTCCAACATAAAACTAACTTCACCGTGGTTTAATGTGGTGCTATGGCTCTGCAGACATTGCACGTTGCTGTCTTGTGGTGTTTAGTGTAAAATATTTCCACACAGCGGACATGTTACGATGAAAAGTTGGTTAGCTGTTGGCCACAATGCTACTGCACGTTGTAGCTGGCTGCAAACTATGAAATGGATTTCCTGAATGTGAGGCGTGTCTTATTACTCTGGGTTCAGGAGACACGCCTCCGTTCAGGAAATCCATTCCATAGTTTGAAGCCAACGTGCAGAGCAGCTGGCAGGGAATCACAAGAGAAGTTTCAACAGACACAGACAGGCATGATGGATCGGAAATATCAGCAGGTTGGATCAGAAAATCCGATACGTAAATTATGCTGGTATCGGAGGCCGATACCGGATCGGCCCCATCCTTAGTTTTTTCACTTATCGCAGGGCTTCAGAGTACAGATTCCCCACAATAAATGAGGGACTACTGCATTGTTTTAGCGCTATACAATATTAAAGCTTTGAGCTGCTTTTAATGAATGAAAAAATATTCATTTTATCTTAGTGTTAATTTTAATACTGTTAAATCCATTACGCCTTTGAGTGTCGTATTCTGATAACCACGCTCCTCGTGCATCAGCAAGGTGAAATAAAAAATAAATCTCAGTTAGTTTCTGCTTATGGGGCTTCTGATATTCATTCAACCTTTATTTAAACAGGTAAGTCACATTGAGCCTCGAAGACTCATTTACAAGTGAGACCTGTTGGACAAACAATAAAAGTGGTGAAAAATGACACATAGGGTTTGGAGAAAAAAAAATCCTAACACATTTTTACCTCTGTTTGAAGGTAAAAAATGAAATGAAAAAAGTATTGCACGTAAGCACATAATGATGCCAACATTACGCAGAGGGGGGGGGGCTCACAGGCGGGTACTCATGGTGGGGAGGGGCTGCCGAGGATGGCCAGAGGCGAATCCAGAGTCCTGAAATAATGACAGAATGTTTATTCAGCTGGGCTCCTCTGAAAAGACAGTGGAATTCCTCAGTAGAAGGGTTGGGAGGGTGAGAGAAACTTCTCAGGCGTGTTGAGATAAGACGGCCTGTCAAGGCCAGTTGGGGAGACGAATGTCAGATAAACACAATGGTTTTGAGGACAGGCAGAACTTTAATGACATCTACCTTCAGTCTGTGTCGGTCCACTCGCTTCCGAAATGTCCAAATTAAAATTACCATACCAATGGAACGTGCCTGAGAAAATCCCAGAGATCTGATCCATTCAGCTAAAAGTCTGGGTTCTTGAGACGTGAACCAAGCCATCATGTAAGGCAGGTAGCCTGACCAGATTTGCTGCCGACGTCTTCCTTGTGTGTTGATAGACCAGGAACCAGCTGAATCCAAAAAGCATTCATTCATTCATTCAACCTTTATTTATACAGGATAACCTCGTTGAGCCACGGGGACTCATGGACCTTACCAAGCTCTGCCCAGAAACGCCCCCTAAGCTCCGACCGGTCTGCATGTCTCCCAAGCGCAGCATTAGTTTCAATGTAAACATGGCGTCGACTGACTCTGCAGGGTATTTCTGAGTCGAATAGTGTATCATTTCTGCCAGATTCCAACAAAATATCAGCCATGACAATGGACAGGGGAACCAACAAGTTCATGTTATTTTTTTTGGACGTTATCAAGTTGTTTGAGCCACGCGATGCCTCCAACAGCGTGCGCGTCACAGCTAATGCTACTGTCTGATGAGGAAAACATCAGCTCCTCACACGCTCGCTCAGCATTATTACAGCTGTGGACAGGATCACTGATGCCTATTGTTCTGCAAGGCTGGGTAAGTCAGGCATTCATGGTTTTGAGGGTTACTTTTGAAATCAGTGATTTCTGTTGTTGGCAAAACTTTGAGTGTGCCTTGGTCGCAAAGCTAATGCTAACTGTAATCTCCATTCATTCCTTAAGTGGTTGGTTAGCCGTTGCTGCTTTAGCTGCTAAACACGCCGACAGCGACTTTTGTGAGGGCTAACGAGCTCAGCCGTTCGGTGTGTTAGTTAAAATCCAGCCTTCGTGTCACGATTTTGTGCAGTTTTAGGTGAAATCGACAGTAGAGCTCGTTGTGTTAGCTAGCTCATGTGGAGTTAGCAGAGCTGTTTCTTCCCAACTTCCAGGACGTTCAGTGAACTGTGGCTTTCTCTCATCGTGACCGCGTGTTGTTAACTAGCAGGTTTCAAAAGCAGGTCAACCCTTCTCTGCTGGTGAAAGAAATAATTGTTCAGTTTTGTGGTCGTGCACAAGCTTTGATCCAAGCAAGGCATTCAGTTTCACATATAGGGAAACGGTGAATTTTACTTCCACAAATACGGTCAGGGTACCTGACATCTCCTGTACAGATACCCCACTGACGGTGGAGGACCATTTTTCCAGCCCTGACGCAAAAAAATTCTGCACGTATGCTAGCTAGCAATGTAAGTAGCATGTGGTGCCGGTCTCACAAACGCTACCGTAGCGTTTGTTTTGTGAGACCGGCACGCACGTGGAAGCTGCGCTGTGACGTGTTATGGGCATTAGCCAATGAAACGCGGCCCTGTGGGCGGAGCTTGGTAAGGTCCATTTACAAGAGGGGCCTGTCTCACTCACACCCAGGGTCAATTTAGAGTTACCAATCAGCCTAACATGCATGTTTTTGGACTGTGGGAGGAAACCGGAGCACCCGGAGAAAACCCACGCATGCACGGAGAGAACATGCAAACTCCACCCAGAAAGGCCCCCGGACCGGGATTTGAACCTGGGACCTGCTCGCTGAGAGGCAGCAGCTCTACCAGTTGTGCCACCGTGCTGCCCACGCAGGAACCAGTTATCATAAATCCAATTAAGAGAGTCAGAGAGTCAGAGAGTCTTTATTGTCATTTGCACCGCATGTGGTACATGTGATGAAAACGAGATTATGTACACGGGGTCCCAGTTACATCCAACAACAAATGAAAGAGAAAAACAGTAATAACATCTAGAACTAACTAAGAAAAACATCAACTAGTAATACACTAAGCCTAATATAGTTGAAATAAACAGCAGCACGAACATGAGTTTGTATGAGCAGATGGTCACAGATGAACACAGATGAACACAGATGAACACAGCAACAAGAAAACAGATCAGCATCAGTATGATGTGATATTTTGCAGTGTTTATTTTTTATTTTATTTTTATTTATTCATGAGTCTAACAGCCTCAGGGTAGAAGCTGTTCCTCAGTCTAGTGGTTCTACACTTGATGCTCCTCAACCTCCGTCCTGAGGGGAGTGGGGCAAAGAGTGAGTGTGCTGGATGAGTGAGGTCTTTCATGATGCAGGTGGCTCTTTTCCTGCATCTGGAGGTGTAAATGTCTGTGATTGTGGGGAGACTGACTCCAACAGACTTCTGTGCAGCCTTCACCACTCTCTGCAGAGCTTTCCTCTCTTCAACTGTGCAGCCTCCATGCCACACGTTGATGCTGGAGCACAGGACGCTCTCCACTGCACACCTGTAGAACGAGGTGAGAACTGGGCTGCTCAGACCAGCACGTCTCAGCCGTCTGAGGAAGTAGAGTCTCTGATGACCTTTCTTGATCAGGCTGGTGGTGTTGTTGCTCCAGCTGAGGTTATCATTCATGTGTACACCCAAGTATTTGTAGCTGGAGACCACTTCCACTGCAGACCCACCTATTTTCAGTGGGGCGTGGGTGTGTTTGTTCCTTCTGAAGTCCACAATCATCTCCTTTGTCTTCTTCACATTCATGTGAAGATTATTCTCTTTGCACCAGCTCTCCAGGTTAAACATGCTTCCTTAAGTTCCACAGATGACAGCAGAGATAGACACATCATCAAGTTTTCCAAGTCGATGAGATATCCAGCTGTGTGCATGCAAACAGGTTAAATCGGCTTGAGCCTGTCTTCTTTTTGAAGAAATGTTATCAGTTGTGTTGAGGGACCAACTGACCAAATTGAAGTCCATAGTTATAATTCAGAAGATTTTGTAGAAGAGAGGCTCTCAGACAGTTTCACAGACAAGACAAAGCAAAAGCAAAGCGGAGACCAAGAAGAGACGTCCGCCATTGAGAAGAGCAAGTGTTGAAGGTGTTAAAAGGTGCAGCTAACTTTTCAGGTTAGTGGCATCACGAACGAGGTTTAATCTGATGAGTGTGGCTGCCGACGAGCAGCAGAACGGGGAAACATTTATTCATTCAACCTTTATTTAGGCAGGTTAATCTCATTGAGCCTCGAGGACTCATTTACAAGATGATGATTATAAATTGTAAATGAGAGTACGTAATCTAAACTATTTGAGTATAGGACATTTTTTAATAATGATAAAGTTATCTAAATAAATAGAGAATCGTTTACGGATTTGATTAATTATGAAAAAAGACTTTAAGGTTCCAGCAGAAGATTAAATTTTACGTTTATTAGAATAGATTTACATCAACGTTGTTTCTATCATCTGTTACCTGAGGGCCAGTCAGAAGTTTACTGCATAACCAAAAACATCTGATACTTTTCATGGATGATCTAAAAAGAACAAGATGCAACATAAAGGCTTCTTAAAGCTACATTCTAGGCATTAGGAGAATAATCTTCCTGACTGACATCAGGGACTGGATGTCTTTAAATTTCTTAAGCTTTAATGAGAAGAAGACTGCAGTCATGTTTCCTCTTAATGGCACGATCAAGAAACATGGTATCGACCTCTCCTCTGTAGCCCTGTTCCATGAAACTGAACAGTCATGAACATACAATCCAAAAATTTTCAGTCAGCTCATCGGGACAGTTGTTAGATTGTATACCTGGATTATTGAGCATGGACTTTGTTGGTTATTTTACTTTATGTTTTGTTGTGTGATTTGCTTGTTTGTTTCTGCTGTGCGGCACTCTGGTTGGCCTTGTTGCCGTTTTAAGTGCTCTATAAATAAAATGGTATGTATGTTTGTTTTAAAAATTATTATTTTTCCATTCAGTTCAATTTGGTTTATTTATATAGCGCCATATCACTACAGAAGTCATCTCAGGGTATTGAACAGAAACATTCACCATCATAAAAAGTCAGTTAATGTGGGCATTTGTGCAAGTTTATAGGAAAACAGAAAAGGTGTTCCAGTTTTTCCCTGAACTAAATGTTTGGATGAGCCACCAATTCTTTCTTTATGGATTTTTTGTTTGTTTGTTATGTTCCTTTACAGTTTTCTGCCATAAAAGAAGACTCCTAAGCAAACTAAAATCAATGATGAATACTGCAAAGTATATTTGTCTAAAATATAATACCGAGCACTAAGCACAATTTTAAAAGTGTCCATTATCGTAAACGTTAGAGCTCTGTACTGGTGCACATGTCAAGCAGCATCTGAGCAGCACACATTCATGATGCTTTTTTAATTGGACTCAGTGGGACGTTTGTTGGAACAGCAACAGAAAAAAGATGGCTCAGTGGTAAACACAGAGTGAGTTTAACGCAGAAATGAAATAATTGTGGTGAATCATACTGATCAGTGTTTCCCCTAGTTAACTTGCCATGGCGGGGTGCTCATCTCATCCATGATTTTTGTTGATGGGGGACGGACACGTCTGAGTGCAGCTTGTAGGGGCAGGGGGCATTCAGCACGAGGGAAGAGGCAACGTGAGTGCTCCCTTTAGCTTTTTAGCTAGAAAGCCTGTATTTCGCGCTGCTAGCTTAGTGCTATGCCATTGCTGGGTGGGTGGGTGGAGGGTCAAGTTTGGTTTGGTAGGTGGGGTGCTCAGTTCTGTTGACGGGGTGGGGCACCCCACTTGTATAATGGTAGGGGAAACACTGCGGGATGTAGTTCTGCAAAAACATTTCTAAAACAGAGTTCCATTTGACTGAGAAAACTTCCTTTACAATATTTCAGTTTTTATCAGGAAACACTTAGAAGCCAAAAATAACGACAGCTGAGCTGACTATACCAGATTTGACAAGATGCGTTTTAGAATATATGCTCGAACTGGAAAATAACAGTGCAAGGAGGCTAAAAACGTGATGCTTTTTGAGAGGCTGAGAGAACAACATTGTAGCAACGTATACATTTACAGGTACTGCAAGTTAACTTTATCTGCATGTAGTTCTCCCTCAAGTGAATATAAAGACTGGGAAAAAAAACTGAAAAAAGGTTTCATGTGATCAAAAAGTACCTAAAGCTTTTTTTTAATTTCTGGTAAAAAAAAAAAAAAAAAAAACTTGATTAATCTAAAGGCCCAGGCAGAGCTCTGCGTACGGCCTGTACGCCGCTCTACGCGCGTGTTCTGTGCACACGCGTTCACAAGCACAGCTTTGCGTTCGTTCTCGCGTTAAATGCTCGCGTTTTTGCTCCAAATTCTTGTCGTAATTTGAGCAGCTGCGCACAGAGCGTTTACCTACGGGACAAACGGAGGTCGCTGATTGGTCATTTGCTGACACGCCTACTGAATTGATTGACAGGTCGGGTGGGGGGAAAAAAGAGGCACGAGCTGGCTGGTTGCAGCCGTTGTGGTGTTCTAAACTTTATATTAAGGCTGCACGATTAATCGCATTTGCAATTATCTCGCGATATGTTAAAACGCGATTCACTAATCGCACGGGCTGCAATTTGACTGGTCGCGTGACTTGGGAGTGAGCCGACTGGCCGCGCGCAGCTCTGAGCGGAGCAAAGCAGAGCAGGGAGGAGGAGACCGTGCGCTCCAACACAGTTGCTTCAGGCTCGACAGAAGTCATAAAAGTTATAAATTCAGGTAAGTTAGCCCATGTAAACGTGTATCTGAGCTTAGAGGCTGAAACACCGAGACCGCGGGAGATAAACAGAGCGCGAGCTGGTCATGTGACCGGGTCTGTTTTGACAGTGCCCGGTTAACAGCTAGCTCAACAAGCTAACGTTCTGCGTGAAAAAGCGCATTAATTATCTGATTTAAAAATTTAAAAAAACAGTTGTGCCGTTAGTGATATGAATTAATACAGAACCAGTAAAAATAATCGCATTTTAAATCGCAATTTATAGAAAAAAAATTGTGATTAGATTATTTTCCTAAATCGTTCAGCCCTACTTTATATGTTAATAAAAAGTTCTAAAAAATAAAAATAAAAACAGGGAGCGCTGGTCCTGCAGCCCACAGCCCACCAAGAAATCTGTAGAACCTCGCGCAGCCACGTAGGACCCGAGTTTAAAGGTTCAGTCTGCAGTTTCTGTAGAACATCAGCACTTAGAAAAAATTTCAACAAGCAAAGCATTCTGATCCCTCCCCCTCAGAGCCATATATGGCACTGCCCCCTTGTGGTCTGTTAAAATTCAAATTCAAGCTCTGTTTTTATTGGCTGATTCGAATTCAAGCTCGGTTTTTATTGGCTGGTTACAAACTTTGTTTTTATTGGCTGGAAAATGGCGGGTCACTTTTTCTTTTTAGAAATGCTTATTTACCACCTGGAGAAGCAAGGGGACAATATTTTTTTTTAGTTTTTTTCAGAGATTACCTCTCTAACATCAATCTAGTGACAGAGTGAAGAAATATGTTAAAAATATATTGTTAGAAAAGTTACATATAGCAGCTTTAATTTGCTCGTGACAAATTCATTTATTTCAGTCATGGAGTCAACGGAGGGTGAAGCGATCACTTGACTTTTGGCAAAAAACAAAAGAAAAGGCCAGATCAGGGATGAAGAAGGGGAATTTAATACATTTGTGTCACATACAAAACAGTCCGGCGCCGGGCAGTTTATTTTGAGACAACGCGCCTCGCGTACGCGGTCGTAAAATTTGAGCTTTGCGCGTTCGTGCCCTGCGGGGCTACGCTTATGCCTCTGCGTACGTACAGCGGCGTACTGCCTTACGCAGAGCTATGCCTGGGCCTTAACACTAACCCTATAGTTTAGAATTTAGATGATGATTTCTAACAAAAGTATAGTGCAACTTTTTTAACCCAATTCTTCCTTAAAGGAGAAATGAAAAGTGTTTTTAAGCTAATAGTAGTCTAATGAAAAGCATAAAATAAGCTTGTTGAGAAAATTTCACAAGTCAAAAATGTCATCCTAACTCAAATTTAGACTTTGCAAAGTGAAAAAATTCTCATCTGGTGTTTTTGACCCCCCTCCCTCTGCTTGCTCTCCGTCCCCTGAATATGACATAGGCAGTGCAATGGTCGTCCCTCATACAGTAATATTAGTGTGTGTATCTAGTATTTTTTCAACTTTCATCATTTTGTAAACCGCCCCCTAGCTTATAGACTGTAGTTATGTTATCATTCACAAGAGTTTGTATATATTTTTTGTTTATGTAGTGTTTTGTAGTTCTGTTTGTGTTAATAAAAAAAAAAATCTAGTAGTGGACAAAAAGGTTTCAGTGTGTAGCAATTAGGGATGCAGCAAAAAAAATCTATTTTTTAAAGAATCAAGATTCTTAGTCCTGGCGATTCAGAATCGATTCTAAAAGCCCCAAAATAGATTTTAAAACTTTTTTAAAATTTTATATTGTATTTTTACCGCTCCTGTGCATTCGGCCGCTGTAGAATTTTGGCCGTGTAGGGCCACCGTAGTTAGTTAGCCAGGCAGCTCCCAATGGAGCCTGCTAGCAAGGAGGGAGACCCTGCATGTTTCAACTTGCTCCTTCATCTTTAAAAATCATTTTAGATCCTACTATGTTCTGTGGAATACAGAGCTTAACAAGACATTGGTAACTGTTTCAGGACATTTTCAACACCCCCACTTCCATGTTAGCATACGGCGCTAGCATGCTAACGTTAGCATACGGCGCTAGCATGCTAACGTTAGCATGCGAAGGCTATTCGTATTTCCAGGATAGAAATGCCCATTAATGCACTAAATCACCAAACTGTTTTTGACAAACTTAAGTGATATCCTTCAGATTCAAAAAAGTCTTCTGCTTCCATTTTAAATGACAGACAAGAGGACAGTAATGATGGGTTTATAGCTTCAGTGTTATTGTAAGATAGCAAAGGAGGTCTTAATTGTGTCATAAAAGTGCGTCCAGAAAATTACTACAGAAATCACTGCACTTCGGCATGTAGCAGGAAAAATGTAAAAAAACTATTTCTTTAAGCTACTGACTTGAAAAAAGCATACTAAGTATGTTTATGTGTGTTGTTTACTATGTGAAATTCTTGTTATATCGATTTTTTCAGATTTGATTACATTTCTCCTTTAAATGTTGGAACAGTAAAAAAAAAAACTGACTTTTAACAAAGTAAAGTGCTATGTGTTATCATCATTGTAAGTTCCCATAAAATGGTGAAATTGGTTCTCTGCATTTAACCCATCCCACCTGGGATACACCCAGGTGGAGCAGTGGACAGCTATGCTGGTGCCCGGGGAGCAATTAGGGATTGGGTGTCTTGCTCAGAGACACTATGTGGGAATGGCTCGGGATTGAACCTGTGACTTTCTGGTCCCGAGTCGGCTGCCCTATCTCTAACCCATCTTGACCCCCCAAAAATCAACCCCACTTTGAGCAGTGGTATTTTTACAACCACGTTAAAGATTATAATTCATCTAATGTATGAATAAAAAAGACATACCTTCATATTACATTTTGTCTGAACAATGGCCCTCATTCACAAAAATGTTCGTATTTTTATCCTAAATTTCTCCTACTTTTGTTCGTACGAAGCGTTCGTACGAACATGCCACGTCAGATTCAACAAAGTCTTCTATCCTCAAGAAAAGTGTGTAAATGGCTGCGTAAATTTAATGAATCCCACCTGTTCTATCAACCTGCGCGTGCTCGCGGAGAGGTCATTTACATAATTCCCACCCCTCAAAACACCATATAAGGCCACGTTTCCTGCCTTTTGACAGCAGGAAGTGTCCATTCATTCAAACTCAAGAAGTAAAAGGAGGAACTTCACGCGTTCGGAGATCTGCTCTCAGTCGCGCTGTGGCGCACCGCCACCCCGCCACCCCCCCCGCAGGTGTCGGATGGTCAAATATTTTTAATGTTAGTGTAAACAACTGTGTTATAGTTTCACTTATTCAGAAGAGCTGTGGCGCACCGCTACCCCCCACCCCCCCGCAAGTGTCGGATGGTCAAATATTTTTAATTTTAGTGTACTGTGTTACATTATAATAATTAATAATAATTTGTCACATTTGTCATCTGTGTATGTTTCCCATACTTGACAGACAAAATTGGTCTTCTGCCTTTAACCCAACCACCACCAGGTGGTGCAGCGAGCAGCCGTAGTCAGCGCTCGGGGAGCTGGAGAATTAGATGTGCACTCATAGACACCCCAAGGTGTGTAGTGGCCGGGGCGCGAACCCGCGTCCTTCGGGTCCCAAGTCAAAAGCCTTAGCCACTACACCATCGCTTCACTTATTCAGAAGAGCTGTGGCGCACTGCTACCCCCCACCCCCCCGCAAGTGTCGGATGGTCAAATATTTTTAATTTTAGTGTACTGTGTTACATTATAGTTTCACTTATTCAGAAGAGCTGTGGCGCACCGCTACCCCCCACCCCCGCAAGTGTCGGATGTGTTTTTGAACAGAAGCATTTTAAAATGTCTCGAAACTACAGTTAACTTCATATTAATATTGTAGTGCATATGTTTTGTCTCCCGTGGGTCGTACAGTATCAGAAATCAAGAATAAATGGTTTGATCTGAAAATGGCTTCAAACAAACGTCTCGCCGCAGCACGGACAGGAGGTGGTCAAGGAATAGTCTGCGAGATGGATGGACAATAAATGCCACGCTGCAAGACGCGTGCCAACATGTTTTGCAGCACAAATGAGTCATGCGCGCTCCTCCTGGTCAGCGCGCAACCACATTCTGCAGGTTATATTTCGAATCAGATATAATAATCTATTGCTCCGATGGTGTTTGGCACAGCAGTCCAGCAATAGCATGAAAATCAGTCTTAATTCGTACTTGTTCTGCGGCGGTGTATGGGAATTTTATGTACCTGGGTGTTAATATGAGGAGGGCTTTGATGACCAAGGGGAGCGCACGACTCACTGAAGCCTGCGCGACACACCAGACAAATTAAACTTAAAATTATAATTCTAATTCAAACAGAATAACCTATTGTCAAGAATAATTATGGTGCGTGATTTTTTTAAACCCAAAATATTTTCTAAATAACGAAATATGAAGTTATTAGTGAAGGAAATCCATCTGGATAACAGCGGACCGACTG
>JBBPBX010027176.1:0-11555 GCA_038048925.1 Garcialebias charrua
ACAACAAGGAAACAACGTTTCACTGCTTCGACACACTCTTGTCGTCAGATTCCAAAGTGCAACACACAAGAAAACAGGTCTCAACTTTATGACCGAGGTCAAATTAAATCTCGTGGATTTAAACGGTTGTTAAGGTTAGTTTTTTGTTGTGGGTTTTAGGCTTAGCGTTTCTAAGTTCAAATTGGACAATGCGACTTATAGGGTGGGAAAGTACGGTAGTTTAAACCTGATTAGTTTATTTACTAACTTGTGTTTGGACGACCTTATTATCCCATGAAGTCGGTGTATTTGTGAGATCTTTGTCTTTTGTGGAGTCATTGAACGCCTTGTAAGGTTTGATCTGATTTCGATGTACCCATTTAGCAATTGGCTCTTTGCGGCCTTTGCTGATTTTGATTTCGTAGACGACTGAGGACACTTTGTCTGTTATCAGATGAGGTCCAGTCCACCTGGGCATTAGTTTGCGGGCGAGAGTTCCGGTCTCGGACCCTCCTTTCCCGGTTGCTGGAGCGAACGTATAGTACCAGACTCTGTCTCCCACTTGGAGTTCATTATGAGAGGCCTTCTGGTCGTAGTACGCCTTGCGTCCTTCAGCGGATTTTTCCAGGTTTTTCTGGGCGAAAGCAAAAGTGTTTCTGAGGTGTACATTCAAATCTTTCATGTATTGTTGTGTAGTGTAGGCTGTCGCCATGGCGGCGTCGCCTGGTTGGTACAACAGGTGTAGAGGGAGAGTCATTTGTCGACCGGTCATCATCTCGAAGGGAGAGATGCCAGTTGATGTGTGTGGAGTGGCTCTTATGGCCATGAGGACCAGAGGGAGTTTCACATCCCAGTCCTTGTGGTTTGCAGCCACGTATTTCTTCAAAATACTCACCACAGTTCTGTTTGCTCTCTCTACTTGGCCTGAAGCCTGTGGGTGGTAGCCGACATGAAAGTTGGCCTTGACGCCTAGCGTCTTCCACAGTTCTTTCATCACTTCACCTGTGAAGTGTGTACCTTGGTCTGAGTTCACCCTAAGGGGAAGTCCAAACCTTGAGAATATATGATTCATTAACAACATAGCAGTAGTTTGTGCTGTGTCGTTAGGAGCTGGTAGGCATTCTACCCATTTGGTGAATGCACAGGTTACCGTGAGAAAATATTTATTTCCTCTAGAGCTCTTAGTGAGTGGTCCAACCCAGTCGATCTGGAGGTCAGACCATGGGAATGCAATGCCTCTGCTTTGCAGTGGTGCTCTGTGAAGTGGTCTGGTTGGCTGAAACTGGCCACAGACCACGCACCCTTCAATGTAGTCCTTGACATCCTTTTTCATTCCAGGCCAATAGGCAATTTGTTTTAATGCCGTCAGCGTGGCTTTATCTCCTTTGTGTCCTGCGGACGGGAGATCATGGGCATGAACTAACATCACCCCCCTTTGGTCATGGGGAACCACGAACACAGGTGAGGACGTTGGTCCATGAGCGAAAGTTAAGATGCCCTTGATTAGTTTTAGCTGTTTGCGCAGCTGATAGAGGACCTTAAGGTCTGGATCGGAATCCAGGTCGTCTTTAGACGGACTATTTTTGTTCGGATCAGTCAGGTACAGTATCATGGAGTTGATAGCAGGATCCGACTTTTGTAGTTGGATGATGTCTGGGTCAGTCAGTGCGGGTCGTACAGAGACTGCGTTGTCAGCAGGTCTGGTTGCGGCCTGTGCACGTGTGACTGCCATAACTCTGACTGAAGGTTGTGTTGGCAGAGTCTCGATTAACCAGGAGGGGTCGAAGGACCATAGAGGACCTTCGTCGGCTCCTTCTTTGGCTAAGGAGTCTGCAATGTCATTGTAGTGTTTGTCATCGCCAGGGACTCTAGAATGCCCTGGAACCTTCTTCCAGTAGATCTGTAAGTCATGTGATGTCACCAAGTGATCACACGCTATGAAAAGCTCTTTGTGTTTGACCACTTTTCTGTCGCTTGTTAGGAAACCGTTCTGTTTCCACACAGCGAGGTGACAAGCGAAACTCAAACGAGCATAGTTAGAGTCAGTGCAGATGACTAGCGTCTTGATGGAGCGTTCTACTACAATCTGGAGAGCTATTAGGATTCCTGCAATCTCAGCATACTGAGAAGTCTGAGATCCTAATTTGTAGCTGAAAGTTATCTGCTCTTGGCCTTGGAGGAGGACCCCTCCAACACCTGCTCTGCAGATCTTGTCGCGGAGGAATGAAGATCCATCCACGTACAATGTTGTCATATCTTTGCAGATATTGTCATCAAAGAAGTGGTGATTCGGGTCTTCAGTTACTGGGGTTTTTACCTCAACCGGCGGCTGGGTGGCTGGTACATCTTGTGTACACTTCTGGCAGATTGCCAAGTCCGTCCCCAGATGAGACTTCTTGTTCTGACCATAACGGATGTCTAGGTTAAAACTTTGAAGTGCCATGAGCCACGTTGCAACACGTGAGTTTGTCACCACACCATCTCTGATGCGTTCACTGTTAAGGAAGGTCACTGGCTGGTGTTGTGTTTCCACAATGATTTTCTGCCCACCAATGTAGCTGGAGAAATGTTTAACTGCCCACACTGTGGTCAGTAAAGCTTTCTCACAGTCTGAGAATCTCAATTCGGGGCCTGCCATCGTTTTGCTGGCGTAGGCTACTACACGTTTGTCTCTGTCGTGTATCTGGTATAGACCTGCACTTATGCAATGAGCTGAGAAGCCCACTTCCAAGTAAAACTCTTTGTTGTAGTCCGGGTAGACTAAACAAGGGGCTGACTTGATCCTGTTTATAAGAGCGTCCATAGCCTGCTGCTGTTTGTCAGTCCAGACAAATGGAACGTCTTTCTTAAGGAGTTCAGTCAGTGGCTTTGCAAGGTCTGCATAGTTCTCTATGAACTGGTTCGAGTAGTTACACACGCCAAGAAAACTTTGTAGTTCTTTGAGACTGGTGGGGACTTTGAGATTGTCAAGGCCTTGGGTGCGAGTCAGCTGTGGTTGTACTCCGTCTGGACCTACAAGTAGGCCAACGTAGTCCACCTTGGTTCTGCACCACTGGCACTTCGACAGTGATATTTTAGCACCAGCAGTTGTTAGCTGATTCAGAACGTGGTCGATCTCAGCCAAATGTGAGTCCAGTGTTGGCTGCCTCAAAAGGACATCGTCCACGTAGATCAGTGTTCCACGCTCGTGGGCGTCTGGACATGCTTTGTTCAAGAAGATGTTGAACTCTGCAGGTGAGTTAGCGTAGCCAAAGGGACACCTGTTAAAGGTGTATTGACGGCCACCAAAAGTGAAAGCTAGTTTGTACTGGTCCTCGGCGCGCACAGGGATGGTCCAAAAACCAGAGGCGACGTCGAGGGTCGAGAAGTACTTACCATTGGTGACCTTGGGCAGTTCCTGTTGGAGTTGCGTCATAGGCCATCTGGATAAGGGAACTTGTTTGTTTAGCTTTCGGTAGTCTATAGTGAGTCTCCACTTACCATTTGGTTTTAACACCGGCCATAAAGGCGCAGAGTAAGTGCTGTTACAGTATCGGATGATACCTTTTCCTAACAGGTCAGCAATGATTTCCCTGATAGGTTGATGTGCTGCCAGAGGAATCTTGTATTGTCTGACAAATGCAGGTGGAGCATCAGGCGGGGTTGGAATGCTCACTGTGTGGAGCGTGGTCAACCCACAATCCATCGAGTCAGTTGAGAATGATTTTTCATATTTTAGCAGAACTTTGCGAAGTTTGTCCCTGTCTTCATCAGTTTCCAAGGCGTCGGCCTGAGCGACCACCTGGTCTATCTGTGAAGCAAATGAGAGCGGTTCTTGTTCTCTGGGGAGCTCCAGTGAGTCCCCTTCAGTGTCATAAAACCTGTCAACAGGTAGTGCACTGTAAGTTTGAGGGCCTAGACTTTCTCCTTGGTTGAAACCGAACCTGTGGACAATGTCCCGGTCGGACTCAGTGGGGGAGAAAAGAGCTATGGCCTGTGTTGGTTTTGTGAACAAGACTCGCCCCGAATGATGACTTGGGATCAAGTTTTCTGGGAGTCCTCCCAGAAATGGAATGCTTAGTTCAAAATCATGAAAATCAGTAGAGATCAACCATCCTAGCTGTGAGCGCTTTGGGATCAGTACCTCTTCTGTGCTCGTGTTACACACAGCGACAGTCGTGGTTCTGCCGTCGAGGGTCACTTGGCATGTGGCCTCCATGGACAGTCCTAAGTTGAAAAACATAGGAGATGGTTGAAAGCATGCCTGTTTTGTTCTAATAGCCTGTCCTTTCATGATGTGAATCATCACCGGCTTGTTCATAACCTGAGGTGGCACCACAGTGTTATGGCTGTTAGCAACCTGGCAGACCTCTGGAATGGTCTGTCCAGCCTTAAGGTTCTCTGTGGTTAACACAGGAGAGTCCTTCGTGGCTGTATCTAGTGACCACAGTGCATTGTTGTTGACGTCCACTCGGACACCTAATCTTACCAAAATGTCGGAGCCTATGTAGGTTGCATGTGGTAAGTTCGGGACCACGAGGAACGGGTGATCCAGTTCTCGTTGGTTCCAGATTAGTTTAAGGTCAATGATCCCTTTAGCAGTCATTACCTGTTTATCGTTGGGGTCTAACGGGAAGCGGAAAGCCTTTTTGTTCATTCCGAGACCCAACTGTTTCTTAACCAAGGTTCCAAAGAAAGCTTGGCTGATCGCTGATTTCTCCGTCCAAGGGGACAGAACAGCATCATCGGTGTGGGATCCTTGAATCTCAACACCTTTGACTACCTGTGGTAGGTAGTGTTCGGTGAGTGCCAACTGTTTCAGCTCGCAGAGGGGGCTCTCTTGTTGGACCTCTACTGCCTCACCTGTAGTTGGAGGTTCACCCACAGGGATTGTGCTCTCGTCTGAGCATTCCCTTTTGCCTTCCGCGGTACCTGCCGTTAGACGGTCAGTGTTACTCTGTGTAGGCATATCGATCGGCAGTGGTTGACTCACTCTGGTCCACATTGTCTGATCGCCATAATCTATAACCGCGTCGAAGCGGTTTATAAAGTCTTGGCCAACCAAAAATGGGCATGAGTCAACGGTGGACACGTATACCGGGTGGTATAGTGTCGTCTCACCAATCTGCATGTGAACCATTGCTATAGCTGTTAGGGTTGTACTCGTCTCCGAGAGACCCTGCAAAACTATAGCACATTCTCTGAGGGGTATTTCCCTGTCAACACCGCTAGCGGCCAGCCGCAGCTCTTCTAACAGTGTGGGTGACATAACGGATATGTCTGCCCCACCATCCAAGAGGGCCTCTTTTCTGAGGATCCCTTCCAACGTGATGGACAGGTAAGCCTTCTTAGCGGGCCCCTTTCTGATAATGTCACACAGGAACTCACCAGGTTGTCTCCGACGTTTATCACGCCTACCCCTGACTGTGTGACCTTCATTTATCAGTACTGTTAGTGCAGACACACATGGGTCTGACTGTTCAGTTCGTGGCGAGCCACTTTCAACGGTGAGTGAGCTTTCCCCCCCTTTTTCTGACGAGGGGTGCTCAGGCTCCGTAACAATGAAGTCATGGTTACAGTCAACGTTCTGTTGACTGTCACATTCTGGACTGTCAACGATTCGACTGTCATTACCCTGATTGTCAGCATCCTGGCCACCAATGTCTTGGTGACTGCCAGCAACTGTGGCATTGTTGTTGTTAGAATGTTCAGAGTTACTATCAATGATAGTGCTACACATCACACCGGGTTTGTTCTCATTTTTAGTATTTTCCCACGTGTCGAACATCTGACGTATTTCCTCCTTGACTTCTGGGGACAGAGGGCTACGGCCTTTCCTCCGGGACTTCTGCGATTTTTTGTCTGTCTCGGACTGTTCAGTTTGAGGGGTAGGGGGAGCAGGTCCACGGCGTGGGGGCCCCTTCCGGGCCCAGACTGGCTTCGGGTGTCCCCTCTGGGACCACCCTTGGTTCGGGGGTTCCTGCTGGGACCACCCTTGGTTATATGGGTTACCCTTGTACCCATAATCTTTACTCGTTGGACGCGCACCCCCCTTTTGATCCTTTTGTTCACCCTCCGTGTTTTGCTTGAGCCACCTTGGGTTTTTCCTCAAGCGGACACCCCCACTTTGTGGTTTGTCAGGGTGAAAGGTCTGTTTCTTTTCGCCTGTCGGTGGATAGGGAGCTGGTGCTCGCGTCCCTTCCAGTTCCAGCGATTGGGAGTCGGCTCTCGCACTCGTGAACACCTCTACGGGTGTTCTGCATTCCATGCGGGCCTCGAAAACATTTACGGCGCATTGTTTCATTTCCTTGATGGTCTTGTCTCTGAAATTAGCCATCACTTGAACTGACTCTTTTATATCAGGGTGGAGGTTTTTACCGAAAAGGTATTTAAAACCTACGTCGTCCTCCATGCCCGGTTCATTGCGATTACCAAAGAAAGCCTGGAACATTCTCTGGTAATATGCCTGTGGATGCTCCTTCTTACCTTGCACGACCTTCTCGGCATCAGGGTAGCCACCAGGCCCCATGTTTGGAGTGAACTCTCGTATAAGAGTATCACGCAACAGTTTGTAATCTGTTTTTATGGCGTCCGGTTGGCGAACAATGAAGTTATATACAGGCCAGTCTGCGGTGAGCCTGATCAGCGCAATTTTATCCTCAGCAGTAGCATTTGGAAAATTACCCAGCTGGAAATCAAGAGAGTCTAGGTAGTTCTTTGTATAGATTGAACCCAACGGCCCTGGCTCAAAGCGTTGAATGTATCTAGAAAGCTTCTGGAGTTCAGGTATTGGAATAGAAAGTTTAGCATCATTGCTATTCCCATTTACCTGTGATCCATGTGCAGGTGTTGATGTTGAGGACGCAAGTCCCTGCTCCGACTGGCGGGTCTTAACAGGTACGGTGAGCTGTTCTGCATCACCGCGTGGAGGTGGTGGGGGTGGTGGTGTGATGCCTTGAGAATGCTTTGCCACAACATCCACCCACCTCTCCCTTTCTTTAAAGAGGTTTTCTTTAGTTAAGGTCAGTTCCACCTTACTTTCAGTCAATTCTCTGCGTAAACAATCAACTGCAGTTTGTAGCGCTGTGCACTGTTCACTGAGTTTTCTATTTTCCTCGAATTGAGTGCTCTCTTTTAGTTGTTCTTTTAATTTATCATACTCTATTTTCAACATTGTGCACCGGGTGTGGGCTTCTTCTCTTTTTTCCTTGTTCTCTTGTAGATCTTTAGACATCGATTGTACCTGTTGCTGTAATATTTCATTCTCTCTGATAGAATCGTCATATTTTTGTCCTCTGGACCGAATGTTTTCTTCATATGAATGTGTTTGCAACAGTATTTCATTGTTTAAACGTTCAATCTCTGTATTTGTCGTTTTCTTGTATGACACAAACTCTGAAGTGGTACCTTCGTGTTTAGTTTTCTCATCAGCCAGTTTATTTTTTTCATCAGCCAGTTCATCCTCAAGGTCCCCACTCTTATACAGTTCATGGTCCAGTCTGGTCTTCAACAGAAAGGCCAATTTGACAGTACGGTCGGCGCTGAGCTTTTTTCCACCTTTTTTGATTATGCCTGTTGCTAGACTTTCTAACTCTGTGTCCAGAGTCGGGGTGTCCATTGCTGCTACCTCCTCACCATACTTCACGAGTGTTTTCATTAGCAGTTTTAAGGCATTATCAACACAATCTGTGTCCTCTGACTCAGTGTCTGAATCCTCCTGCGCTGGGATTTTCTCCTCACCATCAGCATCCTTCAAGGATGAGGATGGTACAACGTCATCTGATTGTGTATCCATATTTGTTTTGAGTCTGTAAAAATCAACAAGCTGGTACATGCAGGTGTTATTCGAAAAAGAAATTCGTTATCAAATTAACCTCACTGTTTTAAATGTACACAGAAAAACGTTAAAAATGCTATTTTTAACCAAAAGTGTACAGTGTACGCCAATGCTGTTTAAAATTTTGAATGTGGAAATGCTCTGCTCTCCATCAACTTTTCTTTTTTATTTAATTTGAAAATCAAATAAAAGATGCTTTTTGAGTGTTATTTTAAATCTCTTCAGTATTTAAAACGAGCATCAATTGTTCGTCTGTACCTCTGTTTTCAAAAATTCTTTATTTAAAATAAACAGGATTTTTTGTTTGTGTACAGAACAATTTTAAAGCTGGTAAGTTTCACCATAAAAAATGCTGACTTTATGAGGTGTTGAGAGAAAACTCATCTATTAACGTCCAGCAGGGGGCAGCGTCGCGTATGTTATCACGAAGCGACTGAGTTTAAATCAGTACATGGAAAGAAAACAACCTATTAGGGTTAGTTTTCAGTAAGAACGTGATAATTGCTCGAACCGCGTTCTTGTCAGAGACAAGTTTATGTTGCTAGACAGGGTTGATGGCTTCAGATGAGTGTTTAAGTGTGTGTTCGTGTGTGAACGAGTGTGAACCAGCGAATGTGACCTGTCACTCAAAGTGCGGCACCTGGAAGTGACGACAAAAATGGGCGGGCCAACGCAGCGTGCGTAGCGCGTCACCAGCTTCAGTGCTTGCGAGGCGGAGCTCGCTACAACATACGTGGCGTCAACAAATCAATCACAGCGTCAGTAGTTCATTCTACAAGCATACATGGCGAATGTAGATCCTTACCTTCGACCAATGTCGTGCCGGAAATGACGACAAAGTGGGCTGGTCGCAACGGCGTGCGACGTGATTGACAGCTCACAACAGCGAATCAGCGTTCGCCACAAGAGTGATTGACAGCACACAACAGCGAATCAGCGTTCGCTACAAGAGTGATTCACAGCACTCGTATCATCCAATCACAGCTCATAAACAGACATGTAGACACACGCCTTCTTAACGTTAGCTTGCACAGCAGACCACAACTTCATAGACTCTTAAAAACAACTCAAACGCTACAATTTAACTTCCCAAAATGCTGAAACATGCGGCGCACATCTAGACAGGCCAACTTAGTCACGCTCAGTAACCCAGCACTGCAGCTGTTGAACAACACGGACTCTCACGGAGTCACTCCAGGTCGGTTCCGGTCCACGTTAGAGGAGCAGAAAACTCGGGTCAGAACCCATTAACCGACACGTTCTAACAGTATATGCTGCTTCGACCTTCTTTAAAATGTAAAAATACCACAACAGCAATCTTGTAGATGTTAAATTAGCTTCCAGGGCAGGCAGTTTGACTCGGCGATCAAACAACAAAGTTCTGTACCGGAGTGTGTGCTTGAACTGGGTCGAAGCCGAACCAGAACTCCCACAGACCACGGCTGACAAAAACTTCACCTGAATGCTTCCAACAGCGCTTGCAGTGTTGAAACGAATAACAATCCCTCAGCCTCAAATGATAAAAACACGCAGAATCTGCCTGCTTTGAACACTTCCAGCCAAAATTATTATCCTCAGAGTTTAAAACTTGGATCCTTTTATGCAAACATGACGTTACAAGTTCATGACTGAGACCACAGATTTATCAATAAACTTTTAGAAGCCGATACGAGGCCACCAGATGTAAGAATTAAAGTGGAGGTCAATATTAATACTGACCTCTTTATCCTTAATTAATCTACTTATTCAGATTGAATAGTAAATGTTCACGGATTCTCTTCTTTTTCAGTTTATTCAATATTTCTGTGATCTTTATGATGGATAAATAAACAGAGCCATTAAGTGACAATGGACACGTTAACTTAGTTTGATATGTCAAAGAGACACTATCATTTATTTAAAATAAATCAACTAAATTAACACCATTACACTTGATTGACATGATTTCACTTTCTTTCAATTCAAATACGTCAGCACACTTGAATTCAACACAACAGACATAAATATTAGATGTTACACATATTTAGTCTGAGGGGCATTTCAGCTTAAAATATAGTTTCCAGCTTAGGTTGAGAGGGAAAAGAAATAGGAGGAAAGATTTAAGAAGAACATTATCCTGAGCATGAGACCAGAGTGACACTTCCCATCAGACTTCTGCTAAAATCCAGGTACGTTTTGTAAACAGCTCCTTTACCTTTTGACGACAGCCCGGTAAGAGGGAAGACACCAGCCTTCAGATGCACAGAGTCCTTTAGTCTCAGCACGTCCAAAACTGGTTTTAGTTTACGTTTCAACGTCTCCTGGCTTCCGCGTTGGTCATCAGAGAATATGTCAGCTTCAGGCCTCTGACTTCAAGACGAGATGTTTCTCAAAGGAAGTTCATTAAGAACTTTGGAGCTTTTGCTCGGGGAACTGGATGGAGACGTCCATCAGTTCTAGCTGACAAGTTAGTCTTTGGCTCTTGACCAAGCTTGACCAGCTGCAAGGCAGAGAGCTTTCAGGTCTCCGTCCATTCAAACTCTTTGTCCATTCAAAGACTGAAGCGTTTCCGCACAGTTAGAACTTAAAAGCAGGAACACAGAGAGGAGTTCACTTGCTTTATCAAACCCAAGGTTACAAGCCAGCAGCAGAGAGAAATGTTTAGGAAAAAAGACAGATAACGCTGGAGCCCTGCTCATCAGACTGTCTCTGAGTTTCTAAACAAAACCGTCCGGTCTCTGTGACCCGAAGGCTTCACCTTTAAACACAGCAGTGAAGACAGTAATTAACACATTTCAGAATAACACAGCATAAAAGCACATATCATGAAAATGAGAAAAGTTATTCTTGATTACATTAGAATAAAATCAAGATATAGAAATAGTCTCTTTTAGTGACTATATGTCCTCAGATTATAACTAATGGAATAATTGTGTTAAATGTCTTGCTTTACTGAGTGGTCAGTAAAGGTCATCACTGGGCAGTTCAAAAGTACACAGGTGTCTTAAAAGTGGACAAGGTCATGTCCACTACACCGGTGTCCATGTCCAGCAATCACTGTGCGAGGGGCAGGGTACACCCTGGACAGGTGTCCAGTCTATCACAGGGACACATAGACAAATGAGACAAACAACCATTCACTCTTTCACACACATTAGGACAATTTAGAGTTACCATTCTGCCAAACATGCATGTTTTTGGTCTGTGGGAGGAAACCGGAGTACCCGGAGAAAACCCACGCATGCACGGAGATAACATGCAAACTCCACCCAGAAAGACTCCAGGTCCAATTGGGGATTGAACCCAAGACCTTCTTGCTGTGAGTCAAAAGTGCTAACCACTGAGCCATCGTGCAACCCTTAGGCTTGGCAGTGTAAAAACAAATTTAAAAGTTGCATCTCCATCACAGGGCCACATATAGACAAGAAAAACAAGACAATTAAACATTCAAGTTCCCTTATCAGTCTTGTCACTCGGTGCAACATATCAATATGGGAAATTGCGCCCGCGCAGTTTACCTGAAGGAATACAATCACGCCTTTATGGCAGGGGCGTAAGCGTCGCCCATCCATCGATCTCTTATTGCCCTTCACCTCGCTTAAAACCTGAACATCGTGGGACTTCTCTGTTGTTGCATCGCTCGATCAGAGGTGAGCTTGCTCACTACAATGAGCGTACAGAGAAATTGTTCCTGCGTACTGCTGGGCTGGCGAAAGCTAGTCCAGCGTTTTTCTACTTACCTCGAAGTTTTCTTTTCTCTCCGCAGCTGCTTCGCTCGACG
>JBBPBX010027176.1:12318-27193 GCA_038048925.1 Garcialebias charrua
TTTTATTTTAATCTCAAACATCTAATAAAGCTACCGGTACTCACTTGTAAACGTCCACACTGTGATTCCATTCTGTAAGTTTCAGAAAAATCCGCTGAGTGGTTCTTGACTTATCTTGCAAAAAAACAGCTAAGAAACACAGAGCTAACAGCTACATCCAGGCCAGCAGGCACACAGTCAGTCCGAGCACAGGAGCTTATTTTGGGACACATGCAGCTGGAAACGGTCTTCTTCTTCTTCTTGGGTCGGTGTACTCCACTGGAAGTGGTACTGCACAGCGCCACAGTGCCCCTAGTGGCCGAAAGTGGTACTGCACAATTTTCCTGCCAAAGTGAAAAAAGCTAATATCTGAGTCAAAAATTGGTCTAAAAATATGGAAAAAAATCCATAAATAGGTCTCATCGGATTATAGGTTGCAGGCCTTGAAAAAAACATAAAAAAGTGCCACCTATAATCCGAAAAATACGGTACTGTTAGCTGTGTTTGTTAGCAAGATAAGTCCAGAACCACAGGACAGATTTTTATCAAACTTACAGAATGTAATCACTGTTTGAACATTTACAACTGACTAGCTTTATGAGATGTTTGAGATTAAATTCGATGTTTTATGGGCATAAACGTGTCGCGGTTAGCTTCGGGTTTTTTCAGTGTATATTTTAGCAAATAGCTCATAAACCACTTGGCGGATTTTCTTTAAACTTACAGAAAGTAATTATTTGGTGTTCATTTACAAACTATTAGCTGTTGGAGTTGTTTGAGCTAAAATTAGATTGATTTATAATTTATTTTCGCAGCGAGCGCGACCGTTTGGAAGACGTCAAAGCGAAACAATTTAAATCCAGCAGATTTTACCATTACGCAGTGTTAATTTTGTCGACTAATTATTTTCGTCGACTAAATGTTTTCATTGATTTTTCAACTAAAATTAGACTAAAACAAAAAAAATTCTGATGACTAAGTAATGACTAAAACTAAATGATGTTTTAGTCACATGACTAAGACTAAAACTAAATTAAAAATAGCTGTCAAAATTAACACTGGATTCAAGTACTGCTTGTAGTTTTACTGTTAAAAGCAAGGTTAGACAAATAATGTTTGAAAAAAGTTTTATTTGTTGTTGTATGTTGCATATTAATATTAATATTATGGTTAAAACATTGTTTTGTTTTAGTAACTACAGAGAATTGATGAAAAGTTTTTACTATGTATAACTTAGTCGACTTAATTGACTGTAGATTTAGTCGACTAAATGTTTTCATTGATTTGTCAACTAAAATTAGACTAAAACAAAAAAAATTCTGATGACTAAGTAATGACTAAAACTAAATGATGTTTTAGTCACATGGTTCCCGTCGAGGACTCGACGCCCGAAGTGTCTGACCAAGACGCCGAGTACGGTTGCAGAGGAGAAAAGTTGGATTCCTCTCAGAACCTGGCGCAAATTGTACTGGAACCGGGCGTGTTGGTACCTGCTCTGTTCGACCTGTGCCATAGGGCGGTGGACGCCCTGCAGGTCACATTGGCCAGACCCCACGCCTCGCCAACAGGTTACGAGGCTGGCGGGAAACTACTTCTATGGGAAGCAGCAACCGACGACATCGCAAAAAATGCCATTTTCCCAGACTTCCTCATGGAGCTCACGCGCTCCTGGGCGGAGCCCGGAGCGCCCGTGACGCTGTCACTATCCCGACTCCTAGATGTTACAGGAATGGAGGCAGCAGTTCTCGCCAGCGCACCCCCAATAGAGGAGACCCTGGCAGCTCATTTAGCCCCCGCAGCCACGGGGACGAAGCCAGCGCTGCCCAGCAGAGCCTGCCATGCTTTGGAGAAACAGCTCGAGAAATGCTACAAGGCTCAGGGTCTCGCGGCTCGCGTGATGAACGCGTCGACCATGATACAGGCGTACCTGGCAAAAAAGCTACAGGAACTCCAGGCAACGACAAATAAACAAGCCACAACGGAGGCCATGGAGGAGGCCCGTAGCGCCTCTGACTTTGTACTCCGCATGATGGAGACAGTAGCCATCACGCAAGGCAGAGCAATGGCGGAAATGGTTGTCGCCCAACGCCATCTTTGGCTGACTTTATCGGACCTCCCGGAAAACCAGAGGTCCCCCTTCCTTCAGCACCCGATTGAGCCGACGGGACTCTTCGGGGGAGCCCTGGAACGCATCCAGGCCAAGCTGGAACAAAGACGCAAACAGGCGGAAGCCCTCCACGAGGGGCTGCCGAGGAAAAGCTTTGCACCCTCAAAGGGAGACATGCATGGCCTCCCACGGAAGAGACCTGCTAGTGACAGTGAGACTTTCCAGTACCAGCCGAGGGCCACTTCGATGACCCCGTGTGGAAAGCAGATTCTGGCCTGATGAAACAGGACGAACTGATAATTTTACAGGTTTGCCCGTCCACGCGGTATGGCAACCTAAACTTTTGAGCCCAGTCTCCACTTGTAGAACACTACGAGGAGCTGGTGACATGTGTGTGCGCACTAAACATGACTCGCCTACTGTATGTGTAATCAAAACACACAAAACAAATTGAAACTGTTGAAGTTCTATGACCTAGTGGATTACAATATTCTGTCTATTATGTATAGAGCTCATAAAAACGAACTACCAGTGAATATACAAATGTTCTTTGTCAAACGTATGAGTTGTTATAATCTTAAAGGAACAGAGATTTTTGTGAAACCAAGATATAGAATGAGTTTAAGGGGTCAGTCAACCTCAATCAAAGGAATTGATCTTTGGAATACTTTGGAAACTGGTATTAAAAATGCAAAATCAATGACCATTTTTAAAAATATGATCAAAACAAATTTTTTGCAAAAATATAATTGATAAATATATTGTGTAATAGTTTTCTTCTTTGAAACTCTCTTTCTTGGGACTATATGAGTTGTTTTCTTTTTCACTAGGAAACCTCTTAGATTGTTTTTTTCTTTTTGTTAGTTTGTTTGTGATGTTTGAACTACAGTACTGTATTTTGGAAATAGGTAAGGTTGAGAAGTTCCGGCTAGAAATACTCGGACTCACCTCAACACATGGCTCTGGCTCTGGAACCAGTTTCCTTGAGAGGGGTTGGACACTCTTCCACTCTGGAGTTGCCCCTGGTGAGAGGCGCCGAGCAGGAGTGGGCATACTCGTTGCCCCCCATCTTGGTGCCTGTACGTTGGGGTTCACCCCGGTGAACGAGAGGGTAGCCTCCCTTCGCCTACGTGTGGGGGGACGGGCTCTGACTGTTGTTTGTGCCTATGCGCCAAACGGCAGCGCAGATTACCCACCCTTTTTGGAGTCCTTGGAGGGGGTATTGGAGGGTGCGCCTCCTGGGGACTCCCTTGTTCTGCTGGGGGACTTCAACGCTCACGTGGGCAATGACAGTGAGACCTGGAGGGGTGTGGTTGGGAGGAACGGCCCCCCTGATCTGAACCCGAGTGGTGTTCTGTTGTTGGACTTCTGTGCTCGTCATGGATTGTCCATAACGAACACCATGTTCAGGCATAAGGGTGTCCATATGTGCTCTTGGCACCAGGACACCCTAGGTCGTAGTTCGATGATCGACTTTGTTGTCGTCTCATCTGATCTGCGGCCGCATGTCTTGGACACTCGGGTGAAGAGAGGGGCGGAGCTGTCAACTGACCACTACCTGGTGATGAGTTGGCTCCGATGGTGGGGGAGGATGCCGGTCAGACCTGGCAGGCCCAAAC
The DNA here is from genome assembly GCA_038048925.1 of Garcialebias charrua. Taxonomy (NCBI): domain Eukaryota; kingdom Metazoa; phylum Chordata; class Actinopteri; order Cyprinodontiformes; family Rivulidae; genus Garcialebias; species Garcialebias charrua. The sequence goes on from JBBPBX010027176.1 coordinate 16,024, forward strand.
GTATTGTGAGGGTCTGCTGGGAACGTCTGGCAGAGTCTCCCGTAAGACGGAGCTTTAACTCCCACCTCCGGGAGAGCTTTGAACACGTTCCGAGGGAGGCGGGGGACATTGAGCCCGAGTGGGCCATGTTCCGCGCCTCTATTGTCGAGGCAGCTTATCGGAGTTGTGGCCGCAAGGTTGTTGGTGCCTGTCGTGGTGGCAACCCTCGAACCCGGTGGTGGACACCGGCGGTGAGGGATGCTGTCAAGCTGAAGAAGGAGTCCTATTGGGCCTTTTTGGCCTGTGGGACCCCGGAAGCAGCAGATAGGTACCGGCAGTCCAAGCGGCATGCGGCTCGGGTGGTTGCTGAGGCAAAAACTCGGGCGTGGGAGGAGTTCGGAGAGGCCATGGAGAATGACTTCCGTACGGCTTCGAGGCGATTCTGGTCCACCATCCGGCGTCTCAGGGGGGGAAAGCGGTACGCGACCAACACCATTTATGGTGGGGATGGCGTGCTGTTGACCTCAACTCGGGATGTTGTGAGTCGGTGGGCGGAATACTTCGAAGACCTCCTCAATCCTACTGGCACGTCTTCCACTGAGGAAGCGGAGCCTGGGGATTTTGGGTCGGGCTCTCCAATCTCTGGTGCTGAGGTCGCCAAGGTGGTTAAAAAGCTCCGTGGTGGCAGGGCTCCGGGGGTGGATGAGATTCGTCCTGAGTTCCTTAGGGCTCTGGATGTTGTGGGGTTGTGTTGGCTTACGCGACTCTGCAATATCGCGTGGACATTGGGGGCAGTTCCCTTGGATTGGCAGACTGGGGTGGTGGTTCCCCTATTCAAAAAGGGGGACCGTAGGGTATGTTTCAACTATAGGGGGATCACACTCTTAAACCTCCCTGGTAAGGTCTATTCAGGGGTTCTGGAGAGGAGGGTCCGTCGGATAGTCAAACCTCGGATTCAGGAGGAGCAGTATGGTTTTTGTCCTGGTTGTGGAACACTAGACCAGCTGTACACCCTCAGCAGGGTCCTGGAGGGTACGTGGGAGTTTGTCCAACCAGTTTACATGTGCTTTGTGGACTTGGAGTAGGCATTCGACCGCGACCCTCGGGGTGTTCTACGGGTGTACTCCGGGAGTATGGGGTACCAGGCCCTTTGATATGGGCTGTTAGGTCCCTGTACGACCGGTGTCAGAGCATGGTCCGCATCGCTGGCAGTAAGTCAGGCTCGTTTCCGGTGAGAGTTGGACTCTGCCAAGGTTGCCCTTTGTCACCGATTCTGTTCATAACTTTTATGGACAGAATTTCTAGGCGCAGCCAAGGTGTTGAGAGGATCCGTTTTGGTGGCCTTAGAATCGCTTCTCTGTTTTTTGCAGATGATGTGGTCCTATTGGCTTCATCAGATCGTGATCTACAGCTTTCGCTGGAGCGGTTTGCAGCTGAATGTGATGCGGCCGGGATGAGGATCAGTTCCTCCAAATCCGAGGCCATGGTCTTGAGCCGGAAAAGGGTAGCATGCCTTCTCCGGGTCGGGGAGGAGGTCCTGCCCCAAGTGGAGGAGTTTAAGTATCTCGGGGTCTTGTTCACGAATGAGGGAAAACTGGAGCGTGAGATCGATAGGCGGATAGGTGCAGCGTCCGCAGTGAAGCGGGTGCTGTACCGGTCTGTCGTGGTGAAGAGAGAGCTGAGTCAAAAGGCAAAGCTCTCAATTTACCGATCGATCTACGTTCCCACCCTCATCTATGGTCATGAGCTCTGGGTTATGACCGAAAGAACGAGATCTCGGATACAAGCGGCTGAAATGAGTTTTCTCCGCAGGGTGTCTGGACTCTCCCTTAGAGATAGGGTGAGAAGCTCAGTCATCCGGGAGGGACTCGGAGTAGAGCCGCTGCTTCTCCACATCGAGAGGAGCCAGTTGAGGTGGCTCGGGCATCTGGTTAGGATGCCTCCTGGACGCCTCCCTGGTGAGGTGTTCCGGGCATGTCCCACCGGGAGGAGACCCAGAGGAAGACCCAGGACACGCTGGAGGGACTATGTTTCTCGGCTGGTCTGGGAACGCCTTAGGATTCCCCCAGAGGAGCTGCTCCAAGTGGCTGGGGAGAGGGACGTCTGGGCCTCCCTACTTAGGCTGCTACTCCCCCGACCCGACCCCGGATAAGCGGAAGAAAATGGATGGATGGATATTTTGGAAATAGGGAGCAGAAAAATGAGATTTTTTCTTCTATCTGCATCCCTTCATTTTACTTTTATTCTGTACGGTCTCAAATGTGAGATTGTTATTGTGTTGTATTTAAAATGAATAAATTTAATAAAATAAAATAAAAAAACAATAAAAAAAAAACCACCGTTTCATCCATGTACAAAAATAAAAGTACCAAAGCAAAGACTGCCCTGGTTCTTGACTCGAGTCCAACTCTCATAAAACACAAACCATGTGGTCAAACTATGAACCGCAGCAAGATACACAAGCTCTGCCTGAGACAGTCAGATCTCGCAATATCTTCTGTTGGGCTGACCAGCCGGAGAGGGGTCAAAGGCCACCCCTCCCGCACTCAAACATGACGAGCAGCAATTGGACATGCCCTCCAGGCTCATGGCGCACACGTAGGCCTGGAGGGTGTGTCTCCCAAACGAATGGGTCATGACGACTATTTGTCGTGGGCTCAAGCTGCAGTTCAGCAGGGGACCGCCCCCCTTCACAGGGGTACTGCAATCAAATATTAACCCTGCATGCGCACACGTGCTGAGGGAGGAGGTATTGGCGATGTTGCAGAAGGGAGTAATAAGTTTGGTCCCGAAACGCAAAATATGCTCCGGCTACTACAGCAAGTACTTCCTGGTGCCCAAAAAGGATCATTCCCTGAGACCGATCCTGGATCTCAGGACTCTGAACAAGAGAATAAAAACCTTTAAGTTCAAGATGCTTACACTGCGGTAGGTTCTCCAGTCTGTGAGACCAGGAGATTACGCATGTACAGTGGATCTGAAAGATGCCTATTTCCATGTAGGCGTATGGAGGAAACACAGAAAGTTCCTCCGTTTTGACTTCGAGGGAAAAGCATATGAATTCAAAGCTTTACCCTTCGGTTTAAAGACGGCTCCTCATACATTTACTAAATGTCTGGATACAGCCCTGACCCCCCTAAGGAATCAAGGTTTCAGGGTTATGAACTACCTGGATGACCTCCTGATTCTGGCTGGAAGCCTAATACAGGCCCAGTCACATTCCTACAGGGTATTCTCTCACCTGGAGTCGCTCGGTTTTGTCATAAACCTACAAAAAAGTAACCTAACTCCATCACTAATTACCATATTTCTGGGAGTACAGATCGACACCGTCCGGTACAGAGCATGGCTCTCATGGAACGAGTTTCCTCGATTCGCCATTGCCTGAAAAAAATTACACTGGATCAACGGGTTCCTATGAAACTGTGCCAATGCCTTTTAGGCCTCTTGGTGGCATCCATACCCTGTGTGCCACACGCATTGCTGAAAATGCGGGCCCTACAGGTATGGCTAAACCAACAGACACAACCCGCCCTGCTTGGTCGAGCAGGAAAGGTTAGAATAGGTTCAGAGTGCCTGAGAGCCCTGGAACCTTGGAGAGACTTGTCTATCTTCACGGAAGGGGTCCCGCTGGGTAGGGTGTCATCTCGTGTGGTCATGAGTCTGTGTGAGCAGATGAGCATGCATGAACACAGCAACCTGAAACAGATCAGCAGCAACATGAAACAGATCAGCAGCAACATGACATGATTTTTCACAGTGATTATCTTGGTTAGAGTCGTGAGTCTAACAGCTCCAGGGTAGAAGTTGTTCTTCAATCTATTGCTTCTACACTTAATGCTCCTTAAACCCCTGCCTGAGGGGAGCGGGGCAAAAAGTGTGTGTGCTGGGTGAGTGGGGTCTTTCATGATGCAGGTGGCCCTCTTCCTGCATCTAGAGGTGTAGATGTCTGTGATGGTGGGGAGGCTGACCCCAACAGACTTCTGTGCAGCCTTTTGTGCTTTTACACTCACGTGCAACTAGGGATAATTTTAAAGTTATCAGTTAACCTAATGTGCATGTTTTTGATATGTGACTGGAAACCAGAATACCTAAAGAAAACCAACTCATGCACAGAAAGAGCATGCAAACTCCACCCAGAAAGGTTCCAGGCCGGGAATGTGTAGATACTGAAAGTGTTCTGTAGCACTTTGTTTAAAATGTTGTTGTTTGTTTCATATATACAGTAATAGTACATTGTTTTGAACAACGGTCTTGTCATTGAAGCAAGAATACATATTTGGCCTTGTTCGTCCTTCAGTTTTTATCTTCCTGTCAGACAGGCAGTGAACTGAGACTACAGAGCTGCACATGCAGATTGCTTGTATTCTGGTTTCACAACAACTCTTACAACTTCCAGTAAAGTCAGGTCTAGATGTTTGATCACTTGCACTGGAGTCAGTTCCCACCTGCCTGAAGACCGCCACCATCATCCCAGTTCCAAAGAGCTCCACAGTGACTGGTCTGAATGACTATAGACCGGTGGCCCTCACCCCGATAGTCGCAAAATGTTTTGAGAAACTGGTCATGTCCCATATCAAGACAACCGTCAACATCAACGAGGACCCTCATCAGTATGCATACCGCGAGAACGGATCAACAGAGGACGCCATCTCCTCTGTGGTCCACACTGCTCTCACCCACCTGGATCAGAAGGACTCACACGTGCGTATGCTCTTTGTGGACTTCACATCTGCCTTCAACACCATGATCCCCCAAACTCTGATAGACAAACAATCCACACTTGGACTAAGCCCCTCCATCTGTAACTGGGTACTAGACTTCTTAACAAACAGACCTCAATCCATGAAGATCCACAACTTCTCCTCCTCCACCATAACCCTCAGCACTGGCTCTCCTCAAGGATGTGTGCTGAGCCCTCTTCTGTTCACTCTGCTCACATATGATTGTACAGCCACACATCCAGGCTGTCACATTGTAAAGTTTGCAGATGATACAGCGGTGGTGGGATGCATCACAAACAATGATGAGTCCAGCTACAGACAGGAGGTGGAACACCTGGAGAGCTGGTGCAAAGAGAATAACCTTCACATGAATGTGAAGAAGACAAAGGAGATGATTGTGGACTTCAGAAGGAACAAACACACCCACGCCCCACTGAACATAAGTGGATCTGCAGTGGAAGTGGTCTCCAGCTACAAATACTTGGGTGTACACTTGAATGATAACCTCAGCTGGAGCAACAACACCACCAGCCTGATCAAGAAAGGTCATCAGAGACTCTACTTCCTCAGACGGCTGAGACGAGCTGGTCTGAGCAGCCCAGTCCTCACCTCCTTCTACAGGTGTGCAGTGGAGAGCATCCTGTGCTCCAGCATCAACGTGTGGCATGGAGGCTGCACAGTTGCAGAGAGGAAAGCTCTACAGAGAGTGGTGAAGGCTGCACAGAAGTCTGTTGGAGTCAGTCTCCCCACCATCACAGACATTTACACCTCCAGATGCAGGAAAAGAGCCACCTGCATCATGAAAGACCCCACTCACCCAGCACACTCACTCTTTGCCCCACTCCCCTCAGGACGGAGGTTGAGGAGCATCAAATGTAGAACCACTAGACTGAGGAACAGCTTCTACCCTGAGGCTGTTAGACTCATGAATAAATAATCAACACGAATAAACACTGCAAAATATCACATCATGCTGATGCTGATCTGTTTTCTTGTTGCTGTGTTCATCTGTGTTCATCTGTGAACATCTGCTCATACAGACTCGTGTTCGTGCTGCTGTTTATAATGATGTTTTTCTATAACATTAGGGCTTAGTGTATTACTAGTTGATGTTTTTTTCTTAGTTAATTCTAGATGTTATTACTGTTTTTCTCTTGCATTTGTTGTTGGATGTAACTGGGACCCTGTGTACATAATCTCATTTCATCACATGTACCACATGCGGTGCAAATGACAATAAAGACTCTCTGACTCTGACTCTGACTTATTGTGATAACAAATGCATTTAAAATATTTTCATGTGATTTTGGTCAAGTGATTTTACTGTTCTGAAATTAAAAGTTCTGTACAAGACTGCAATCTATGACAAATTACAGGTTGTTTTAAAAACTTGTAAAATAAAAATATGAAACGGATTAAATAAATATTGAAAACAATATAAAATAAATAATATAGCTCAAAATATGGGTGTTATTAGCCTCTCATGTGAGACGATACAATTTATATCACTTTAAATGCATTATTTGTTGTGTCCACAGGTAAACCCATCATGGAGAACATCACTGATGCTATTTATGGCAGCAGGAAGACCATCTGTGTGATCAGCCGCCACTACCTGCAGAGTGAATGGTGCTCCAGAGAGATACAGATGGCCAGGTGGGGGCGCTGTTTTGTCTAAATAAAGTTTTGCAAAACATCCATCCATTGTATTTTACCTCCTTCTTCTATTTTGGGTCACGGGGGTTGCTGGTGCCCATGTTCAGCAATCATTGTGCGAGGGGCGGGGTACACCCTGGACAGGTTGCAAGTCCATCACACGGCCACATAGAGACAAACAACCATTCACTCTCTCACTCACACCTAGGGACACGGAAAAGTAGAAATGTATAAAGTTTTATGGACAAACCAAAAACAATGTTGTGCATGAAAAAAATGGAATTTGTCCATATGACTTTTTTATTTTTATTTTTTGAGAGAGAGTAAGCTATAAATGTGATCTAGAGTGGAAAAGTTGTCCAGAAGATGCAGTTAAATGACACTGGATTCCTGTTTAAGTTAGGTGGAAATTCTTGAATTCTATATAACAAATATATATAGAAAAAATGTGCTGGGCAAAAGTTTTGAACATGTATGAAAAATTAGCAGTACATTAATAACTTTTTACACATTTTAATTTCATATTAAAATGTATTGACTGAGGACACATACAGACTTGTTTTGACCCAAAATGTAGGAATATAAAACAACTAGTCAGAGTCAGAGTCAGAGAGTCTTTATTGTCATTTGCACCGCATGACATGTGATGAAAACGAGATTATGTACACAGGGTCCCAGTTACATCCTACATCAAAAAGTGAGAGGAAAAACATTAATAACATCTAGGATCTGACTATGGAGGAACATCAACTAGAAATACACTAAGCACTAATGTAATAGAAAAACATCATTATAAACAGCAGCACGAACACAAGTCTGTATGAGCAGATGGTCACAGATGAAGACAGCAACAAGAAAACAGACCAGCATCAGCATGATGTGATATTTTGCAGTGATTATTCTTATTATTTATTTATTCATGAGTCTGACAGCCTCAGGGTAGAAGCTGTTCCTCAGTCTAGTGGTTCTACATTTGATGCTTCTCAGCCTCCATCCTGAGGGGAGTGGGGCAAAGAGTGTGTGTGCTGGATGAGTGGGGTCTTTCATGATGCAGGTGGCTCTTTTCCTGCATCTGGAACTATAGCGACCAAAGAAAATACTTTTTCTTCTGCCTTCTTGCAGCTTTCGTCTGTTTGATGAACAGAAGGATGTGTTGATCCTGCTGTTTCTGGAGGAGATCCCTCCTCATCATCTGTCTCCATACTACCGCATGAGGAAGCTGGTAAAGAAACGCACCTACCTGAGCTGGCCTCAGGCTGCACAACACCCAGGAGTCTTCTGGCAGAACGTCCAGAGAGCTCTGCAGACAGGAGACACTCTGACTGAGGGCACAGACCTGCTGACCGGACCTTGAGGAAAGGAGCAGAACTGCAACTTCCTGGAAAGCACCTCACATTTGAATCAACTATCAACTTTTGCAAAAAGAAAAACAGTTTTCATCAAAAACACAACTGAAACATCTTTGTTAGTCCTTTTTGATTTTTTTTAAATATATTTTTTTTATTACAGTTTCTGGTTTTCCTTCCTCCCTGGGCTGGAGAGTGGCAATGTGTCTTACAGTAAGAAGGCTACATGTTTAAATGTCTGTCTATACTGAATATTATATTCACCAAAAATGATCATGTGCCGTTCTGGATTGGGTTGTGCCCAAAAAAGTAGATCAGAAAATGTTTTTTTTTCTGAATTAGCTTTGAGTGTGAGCATGACAGTTTTATCTGATGTCATTTATTTTGTGTTGAACCACATCATCGTCTAGTGTTCAACTGTCACATCATGTCTATTTTTGCTAATTTGTTCATTTTATTATTCATGTACTTATATTCGTTAAACTTTTGCCATCTGTACAAATAATCATGTGCAAACACATATACTGTTTATTTTCTTTAAGTTTTATAAAATATAATCTGTTTAATATTGTATTCATTCAACCTTTATTTGCACAGGTTAGTTTCAATGAGCGTCGAGGGCTCTTTTACAAGAGGGAACTGTTTTTTTTTTTTGTTTTTTTTCTTTTACATTGGACATCTGGCTCAGCAAAGTTATGTATATTAAACAGCACACAGAGAAGGAGAATTTATGGAGACATTTATGAGACTTATTAGCAAATTATTTCATATGTAAAGGCATATACAATTTTGTTAGGCCATTTATCTGTTAGCAAAATATCTAATGAACAACAAAAATTAAAGCTTCATAATCACTGAATGTGCATCTACAAGTGATGCATTTTTGCAGTCATCTTAATTCAAGATGGCTGCCGCATCATGCAGATTTTATCAAACACAATAACAATGTGTAAATATACCTTTAAATGTTTTACTAATACAGAGTCATTCTCCACACACACTCTAAGCTCCATGGTCACCTTGTTGTTTTTCATTTGACTATTGTTGGAATTGTCGTCAATAAATTGCAGAAAAACTACTTCCTGCAAAATTGTAATACTTTCTTGGACTATACAAGTACCATCAATTAATATCAATGCTAGCTTTTTAGCAGATGTAAAACAGGTGAGCAATTGAGTGATGGTGCCCTGATGTGTGCCCTGTTTCAGTCCTGCCTTTCCCTCTGTCAGTCACTCACACACACCAGCTGTGGAGAGTCACAGGTATAGGGAGATGGGTCTCCCTATACCTGTGACTCTCCACAGCTGGTGCCACTTGTTTATGTTTGTTTATGTTTATTAAATTTGTTCATTTTTTTACAGAAGAAACAATACAAGACAATCTCATTAAAGACCGTGTAAAGTGAATTTCAACATTTTCTTCAATAAACATTATAAATGTCATAATTGTAATCTTGTAAATGAGTAAAAAGTCTCAAAATTGTAGCTCAATTAATTTTGGAGTTATAGAGCAAACTGTGTATAAACATATTTCTATTTCAGGATTTTTTAGGCGTGTTTTAAACGTGACCGCGTTTCGTCACGCGGTCCTCATTAGTATAGCCCCACCCCCTGCAGCTCCAGCCGTATAAATTCGCCTCGGTGGAGCCGTTCACTCGCGAATCGCAGATGGCATCAGATAGCAATAGCATAGATATTTTGTTCATTGTTAGCTAGCTAATCAATTATGCCTCGTTCGTGCATCTTCCCTGGATGTCACAATGGTCAGGGCACCCGTACAAATCATAACATCTTTTTATATCGCGTGGTTTTATACCAAGTATCTGTAATGCCTGGTTAGGTCAATGGATAAGGTGCTTGCCTTCCGTCCCAAAGCCCACAGGTTCATATCCTGTGTGGTACAACTCTTTATTTTTTATTTTTATTCATTCCAGATTAAAAACACACAAGAAAACTATTTACAAAAACAGCGTAACTCTTGGAAAAAGTAGCTGCTGTTACAGACAGAACTCGGATAAAAACAGAGCAGGTTTACTGGATCTCTGCTGCTGCCTCTCCACAGAGAGTCAGCTCAGGGCAGGGTCTGCGCTGAAACCACGCCCACGCACTGACACGCCCCCAGCGTTCCAGGGCAAGGCAAAATCATGTTTTTTCATGATTTTTGAGACTTAATTTTATAAGGTAAACAATGTTTTTAATCAGTCAGATTTAAATGGGTGATTAATAACACATATTTATGCCATGTGACAAACTAAAAACACACATTTAATTTCACTTTACACGGTCTTTAAATGATAGTGTACAAAATGTAAAAAAATGAAAGGTAGCAGAAAGAAGAATAAATCTTATTATATCTGCCCCTTACTTACAACAATCAGATTAAACAACAATAATCAGCCATGTAAACAATAATAATCTTCAACCAACTTTTTCAACAATCAGATTTAACAATAATAATCTTCAACCAACAGTACAAAATGACTAACTCTTTCTAATTTTCTAATTGATACAATACACATTAACAACAGTACAAAATGACTAACTCTTTCTAATTTTCTAATTGATACAATACACATTACGCTATTTCATATATATTTTTTTAACACATTTGTTTTGATCATTTTTTTAAATGTAAACATTGACTTGGCATTTTTAACTACATTCTCCAAGCCATTCCATAATCTAATTCCCTGGATTGAGGTAGAACGTCCCTTCAAACTGGTTCTGAATTGTGGTTTTACAAACAACTCTGTCCCCTTAAGATTATAACAACTTTGTCTTTTAACAAAGTGCATTTGGATATTTAAAGGTAATGCATTATTTTGAGCTCTATACATAACTGATAAAATATTATAGTCTACCAAATCATGGAACTTCAATAACTTTAGTTGATAAAATAATGTACTTGATGGATGACGGTAATGCTTTCTAGTGATAATTCTTACAGCTCTTTTCTGTAATACAAAAATAGGTTTTGTGATTGTTTTACACGCATTCCCCCAAACATCAATACAATAGATTAAGTGTGGAACAATGATTGTGTTATACAACAAATATAGAGCTTTATCATTTAATAGGTCTCTGACTTGTCTTGTGACTATGTTTATATTTAAGTATCTCTGTTAGTCCTATTCATTGTTGGTGCATTGTTGGGTATGATCTCATCTGGTCCTGGTGTTTCTCCTGAGTTTATCTCTCCTTGTAAGTTTTTGCCGCCATGTCAACTTATTTTTATTATTAGAAGTATTTAATTTTACTTTGCTGAGTCTCAGAGCCCTTGCTTGCACCACTGGGTTCTACCTACCTTGTCCTGCTAAAACCCTGACAGTTTGACCCGAACAAACAAGAACCTAGCAGGCAGGTGGTCCAAGGATTCATTCACCTGTCTGGACAATCGAGCACAGACGAAGGAGTCTGTGATCTGGTGGAGCAGGTTCCAGACCAAACATTACCGGAAACAAGGAGA
>JBBPBX010027177.1:17335-37495 GCA_038048925.1 Garcialebias charrua
CACACACACACACACACACACACACACACTCCGGTATATATATATATGGGCCCCCCAAGATGACTCAAGCCCAGGGGCCCCCATCCTCCTAAATCCGGCCCTGGTCCTAGTGAAAGATACTTTAGGTAAAGAAGCAGTTTCTGCACGTTTACATTTTAGCTTTCTTATCCTAAATTATTTTTATACTAAAAATTAATTGCAGTTGAGCAATAAATTAAAAAAAAACTTAAAACACGTGAGTTTCAGTTGGTTTAAAATCGAGCAGCTGCCCAAACACTGAATAATTTTAGTTTTCAACCGTCCCGGCTTGTTTTTAAATCTTTAACAGAGTGTTTTTACGTTCAGTTTCTTTCAGGTTCTGGTCGGGTTCTGAGGCCCTCCGAGCGGCGCCATGAGCTCCAGGGTGTGTAAGGCATGCGGCGGGTCGGACATCGACGTGGACCCGTCCCGCGGCGACGCCGTCTGCATGGGCTGCGGCTCGGTTCTGGAGGACAACATCATCGTGTCCGAGGTGGAGTTCGTGGAGTCGGGCGGAGGCGGGTCGCTGGCTGTTGGACAGTTTGTGTCCTCAGAGGGTGAGACAGATGGAGGACAAACCTTCTCCTAAACATCAGATTATTTTCAGATTATTTCCTCCTGATGGTCCACACAGATATCACGAAGAATCAGAAGAGCAGCTTCATGTAAGACCTCGTTCGTGGGGCAGTTTATGGTTTTGCATGGATATAAACTGCCACAGAAGTGTTCGGACTGTGAGTTTAATTTGGTGGTTTTAGTTCTTGTTTTTGTTTAATTTTATTTTACTTCGTCGTCCAGAAAGTTTCAGGTTGTTTTCCGGTAATGTTTGTAGTTCAGGTGACTGTTCACTAGGGAAAGCTGTAGGATGTATCCTGATGCATGCTCAATGTAGGATGTAGTTCAAGTAATTGTCCACCAGGGGGAGCTGTTAAATGTGGTTCAGGTGACTGTCCATCGTCAGAGTCAGAGAATCTTTATTGTCATTTGCACCGCATGTGATACATGTGATGAAACGAGATTGTGTACACAGGGTCCCAGTTACATCCAACAACAACATCTAAAAGAAAAACATTAATAACATCTAAGATATGAACGAAGAAAAACATAAACTAAAAATTACCATAAGCACTAATATTATAGAAAAACACTACTCCAAACAGCAGCACGAACATGAGTCTGTATGAGCAAATGAACACAGCAACGGCAACATGATGTGATATTTCGCAGCGATTATTCTGGTTATTCATGAGTCTAACAGCCTCAGGGTAGAAGCTGTTCCTCAGTCTAGTGGTTCTACACTTAATGCTCCTCAACCTCCTTCCTGAGGGGAGTGGGGCAAAAAGTGTGTGCTGGGTGAGTGGGGTCCTTCATGATGCAGGTGGCTCTCTTCCTGCATCTGGAGGTGTAGATGTCTGTGATGGTGGGGAGACTGACTCCAACATCTTCTGTGCAGCCTCCATGCCACACGTTGATGCTGGAGCACAGGATGCTCTCCACTGCACACCTGTAGAAGGAGGTGAGGACTGGGCTACTCAGACCAGCTCGTCTCAGCCGTCTGAGGAAGTAGAGTCTCTGATGACCTTTCTTGATCAGGCTGGTGGTGTTGTTGCTCCAGCTGAGGTTATCATTCAAGTGTACACCCAAGTACTTGTAGCTGGAGACCACTTCCACCGCAGATCCACTTATGTTCAGTGGGGTGTGGGTGTGTTTGTTCCTTCTGAAGTCCACAATCATCTCCTTTGTCTTCTTCACATTCATGTGAAGATTATTCTCTTTGCACCAGCTCTCCAGGTGTTCCACCTCCTGTCTGTAGCTGGACTCATCATTGTTTGTGATGCATCCCACCACCGCTGTATCATCTGCAAACTTAACAATATGACAGCCTGGATGTGTGGCTGTACAATCATATGTGAGCAGAGTGAACAGAAGAGGGCTCAGCACACATCCTTGAGGAGAGCCAGTGCTGAGGGTTATGGTGGAGGAGGAGAAGTTGTGGATCTTCACGGACTGTGGTCTGTTTGTTAAGAAGTCTAGTACCCAGTTACAAATGGAGGGGCTTAGTCCAAGTGTGGATAGTTTGTCTATCAGAGTTTGGGGGATCATGGTGTTGAAGCAGATGTGAAGTCCACAAAGAGCAGACGCACGTATGAGTCCTTCTGATCCAGGTGGGTGAGAGCAGTGTGGACCACAGAGGAGATGGCATCCTCTGTTGATCGGTTCTCACGATAAGCATACTGATGAGGGTCCTCGTTGATGTTGACGGTTGTCTTGATGTGGGTCATGACCAGTCTTTTGAAGCATTTAGCGACTATCAGGGTGAGGGCCACCGGCCGATAGTCATTCAGACCAGTCATTGTGGAGCTTTTTGGGACTGGGATGATGGTGGCGGTCTTCAGGCAGGTGGGAACTGTCTCCAGTGCAAGTGAGGTGTTGAAGATGTCTGCCAGCACATCGCAGAGTTGATCGGCACATTCTTTCAGCACTTTCCCGGGGATGTTGTCTGGGCCGGTTGCTTTGTGAGTGTTGATCCTCCTGAAAGTACAAAGTACTCTTACTTCTGCTGCGGTCACGCTGAGACGCTCTTCATCCGGTGATGAGGAGAGTCTGGTGCTGGCTGGTCTGTTTGGGTCTTCAAAGCGTGCATAAAACTTGAGGGCATCAGGCAGAGATGGGTCTTTGGGGCCTTTTGTAATCTGTTCTGCATGAAGAGGTGTTGGATGCTCGCTCTGATAATAAAGCCCTCTAACAAATTATTGTAGTAATTATGTAGAATGTTAGATACATAGTTCGTGTTTTTTTTTTAAATTTTACTTGTACCATATTATTTGCAAATTCTCTAATAATACAATAATAATACTGCATAACCTACATTTAAATAATGGTTAATTTGTTTAAGCATATGTTGACCTTAGGAGGTATGACAGAAGATATTTTTACATGTTTAGATGTATCATTGTAATTTGAGATTGTCATTTCTTTCTTTGTTCTGTATGTTCAATAAAGTTAAATAAGTAAATCGATAAATAAAATAAAAAGGTGTTGAATGTAGTTTAGATGACTGTCCACCAGGGGGTGCTGTTGGATGTTTAATTAATGCAAAATACAGTATAAATAATTCCCTAATCAGTAAAAACATAATGTTTGTAGCCCGACTGTTTTTATTTTAGTTGATTCATTTAAATTATTTCTTCTGACAACAAAACCTTTGGTTTAGTTTTGAAGTATTTGTTTTAAGCTCATCTCTCTTTTTCAGGTCAGAGGAACCCGTCCTTCGGGGATGGACACGTCACTGGTCTGGGGTCCGAGTCCCGAGCGAAGACCCTGCAGAACGGTGAGCGACCAGCAGGGGGCGCTGCAGCTGAAGGTTTTTGTTTGTAGCTGCAGAAACTCAAAGTTGGAGAATCAGAGAAGTCTCCAGACAGAAACCATCACATTTATTATTAAGTTGGATTATTGCAGACTTTATTTTAGCTGTTTGTGAACCAAAACATTCAGCTCGTTCTGGAAACTTTAAGAATTAACCCAACAGCAGCAGATTATCAGATTAATTCCAGATTATTATTTATTTACATTGCAGTGGTGTCATGGAGTTCACAAGGTCCCGGTTCAATTTGTTAATCTCACCTCGACGCAGTCCTGGAAATGATATCTGTTATTTCTCTTTATTGTTGTTTAACCACACAGTGGTTTAGTGGTTAGCACTGGTGCCTCACAGCAAGAAGTTCTCAGGTTCAAACCCTGGTCCCGTCTGCCTTCAGGCCCAGGATGATGGGAACAACAGATCCTTCGCTGCTTCTTCCTCTCACAACACAAACGCGATCGTTAGCTTAGCACAAAGCTAAAAACACCGGGAGCCTCTGCTGCGTTTTGTTTATCCAGTAAATTAAAACTTGTTTTTGTTTTTCACGTTAAAAACACAGATTTTTACGCATTACTCCGTGCAGATTATTATTTTTTTTTTTTAAGTGCATAAAAGTCTACAGGTTGCACTAACAAAAATTAGCATAGATGCTAACGTAACATCAAATGTTTTGTTTTGCAAATTGAAATTACTGAAATTTTATGATTGGTTGACTATACAGTAATATTCTTTGAATATTGTACAAAGCTCAGAACTTCACATTATCCTCAAATATCTAAACGTTTTTTTTGTAAAAAGAAAAAGTACTTACAATCTTAAGGGTACAGATATTTTTGTTATGCCACAGCATAGAACTAGTTTAAAGAGTAGGTCTACTTTAATTTATGTAATAGGTCAATGGAATGGTTTAGAAAAGTATATTAAAGTTGCAAAAACAAAGACTTTGTTTAAGAAAATGATTAAAATTAGGTTTCTGGAAAAATACATATAAATTAGTTTGTATCAAAAATGTATGTATGGTAAAGTATGATGAGTTATTTATTGTGTAGTGTTTTTTGTGGATTACTGTTTGAATTCATTGTTTGAATTAATTTTGTTAAAGAAGGGGCAGACATAATACGATTTTATCTTCTGCTTCCTTTCATTTCATGTACTGTTTGTTTTTTTATTTACGTGGTGTTGTAAATAGTTTTTTTGTGTTCTTTTAAATTTCAAATTAATAAATTTATTCAAAATTAAATAAAAAAATTAAACTCCTTAGAGAAGCTAACACAGCTAGCATTGTGTTTTATCCCTGAATTTATGCCAAAACCTGCTTTAAAGTTCTTTAACTGAAGACGTGTCACAACTAACAGACAACAGGAAGCTACGGCGGCTCTGTTGGGACAAACGGCGCTGAGCAGTGACGCCTCACGCTCGTTGACCAACAGTAAGTTTTTCTTCTGCCTCCTCAGCGAAACATCACATCAACACTCTGGGCCACCAGCTGCAGATGAGCCAGCACTGTCTGGACACGGCCTTCAACTTCTACAAGATGGCGCTCAACAAGAGCCTGACCCGCGGGCACAAGTCGGCGCACATCATCGCCGCCTGCATCTACCTGGTCTGCCGCACGGAGGGAACGCCACGTATCCTTTCAGGAAGTTCGCCGGACTCGAGTGTGACGGTCCAGCTGGCCGGAACCGAGAGTTTCAACCATGATTTCCTTGACCCGTGTTCTCAGACATGCTGCTGGACCTCAGTGACGTTTTGCAGGTTCGCTTTTAATTTTAATTTTCTTGTATAGGGATGGGGCCGATCCGGTATCGGTATCCGATACCAGCATACTTTAAGTATCGGATATCGGATCCAACCTACCGATATTTCCGATCCAGCTTCAAAGTGCACTTGTGTTCCACCATATTCTGTGACTGCCATCTTAACATTGTGTGAGTTAAACCCAATGAAGACACTCTGGGCCTCACAACAAGGAACACAACCTTACATAGCACACAAGAGGCAGGTCTATACCACACACAACCTTCACTCATGGTGCAGCTGAAAAACAAAAAAACGCTAAGCATTATGGGAAAGACAACACAGTCCACTCCCTTTAACCACTACGGGAGTGGATTTTGTTGTCTTTCCTATAATGCTTAGCGGTATTTTAGTTTTCCAGCTGCACCTAAAGCTGGAAAACTAAAAAAAAAAAAACGCTAAGCATTATGGTAAAGACAACACAGGCCATTCCCTTTAACCACTATGGGAGTGGATTTTGTTGTCTTTCCCATAATGTTTAGCGGTATTTTAGTTTTCCAGCTGCACCATGAGTGAGAAGGTTGTGTAATAATAATAATGTCTTTGTCTGTCATCTGTGTATGTTTCCCATACACAGACGAAATTCGTCTCTGCATTTAACCCAACCACCACCAGGTGGTGCAGTGAGCAGCCAGAAAGCGCTCGGGGAGCTGGAGAGTTAAGTGTGCACTCATAGACACCCCAAGGTGTGTAGTGGCCGGGACGCGAACCCGCGTCCTTCGGGTCCCAAGTCGAAAGCCCTGCCACTACACCATCTTGGCGGTATAGACCTGCCTCTTGTGTGCTGTTAAAGTTTGTGAGTTTCCTGCTGTAAGACCCACAGTGTCTTTATTGGGTGTAACTCACACATTGTTTAAATGAATGATCTCTGTTCAAAAAATGTATTATACAGACTAATATACTTGAACAGTATCGGATCGGAAAAGTATCGGTATCTGATCGGAAGTAAGAAATGTGGATCGGTGCGTCCCTACTCTTGTATAAAATGTTTTATTAAAGGAAAAATTCTGTTTAATAGAAGTTCAGAAACTTTAGTGATAAAGTTGTAGAAACGAGCGTGGACACCCTCCCAAACCTGCGGGGGTTAAATTTCGACCCCTCCATTCGTCTGCAGATTTATTGGCTCCAGCTCCCGGTGAGTCAGGGGGTGCGGCGGTCGTTTCTCTGACTCACAGCTGGGCGGGGTATTTTTATGCCCCCAGCTGTCCTGGACCAGCTGCTGGTCCCTCCCCGCTGCGCACGCCCTGGTATTTGGAGACCAGGGGTGGGTGGGGTTGTGGTTTTATTAATGCAGCGTGTTTTGGAGGCTCTTTACACGAGGCCACGCGCAGCTTCCTGCGTTCTTTAAAAGTCTAAAGCTTCCTGGGACTTCAGAGAGAACTCCGTGTTCTCCGTCAGTCCTGACGGAACGTCCTACAGTTCTTCACCACGCCGGGCTTGGGACGGGCGGATGTTGACGTTTGATCAAATCAACTTTAGACTTTTCCTGCTTTTGTCCTGAAAGCTGCATGCTTTTATTTTGATGGTTCAGCTGTGATTGTTGTTGTTGTTCCAGTTTTCCACAAATCACAGCGTCTCCTCTTCCGTCACCCGGGCTCTTGTTATGATCCGGTTCCTGCAGGATCTAGATCTCTAAAATGAAACGTGGAACAGCACTTTAGACTGATTTCATACTCAACACCCCCCATTCAGAGGTTTAACTCCTCTCAGGTTCGGAGGGAGGAACTTTATTCTGAAGTAGTTCCTCTAGTTTTAGACGACTGCTGAACCTGTGCTCATCTTCTGACTGACCTGTTTTGCACCCCACACACACACACACACCGGTTGTCTGTCGTAACCAGACAGGTCCGATGTGTGCGGTTCTGCCTCTCTCATGAGCGCTCCAACATGTTCTGTGTCCGTGTTCTGTCTGCAGGTGAACGTGTACGTGTTGGGAAGAACCTTCCTCCTGCTGTCCAGAGAACTCTGCATCAACGCCCCGGCTATAGGTACGGACTCCTCTTCCTCTCTGCTGCGTTCAGGGGGAGTGTTGAAGGTGCGTTCAGGGCAGAGGTCGCGTTAACCGAATATTTTCCGTATTTGACCGGTTGTTTTACGTGATGACGGAGAAATCAAAACACAGTCCGTCATTTGACAGATTAACATCCACTCTCTACCAACCGGTTCATGAACTTCACACTCCAGTCTGGTAGGTGGCGGTATTTGCACATTACGGCTTTTGCCAACCCCCAATAAACCAAAGGGAGAAGAAAAAGAAAATACATGACGTTGACTAAAATGTCAAGGCAGCTTAGCGTACGAAGTTTCTTCAAAAAGCCCAAAGCCCAATAACTGCAATCGTGTTGAAAAAAGAGGGAGTGATGCAGTGGAGGACGATGGACAAACAAGTAATCCACCATACACTGAGCGATCAACTTGTAGCAAGGAGGTTAGAGGCTATCGTTTAATTGAATTGTTTATGCATCGTTATTTCATTTTATTTTTTGTTATTGCAGATGTAGATTCTCTGTTCAGCTTGTTTGGAACTATTATTAATTAAAATTAATGAAAAAATATGGTAAGTATTTTAAAAAAAATTAAATGACTGATTAAAATTAATTTTGACCGGATATTTTTAACCCTGTCTGTCAAAATGGCCGACAACGAAAAAGTCTAGCGCAACCTCTGGTTCAGGGTATGTTCAGGGTGCGTTCAGGGTATGCAGAAGGTGCATTAAAGGAATGTTCAGGGTGCGTTCAAGGTGCGTTCAGGGCATGTTGAAGGTGCGTTCAGAGAATGTTGAAGGTGCGTTCAGGGTATGCTGAAGTAGGGCTGGGCCATATCGTATTAATTACGATAATACCGGTAAAAAAAAGCTTGCCCGGGCAAAAATATGATATCATGATATGCTAATTTCATGACGTAATAAGTCGGGGCGCCCCGCCCCCTTAACAACCGAGCGCGCCAAACGACCAAACCGAACTGTGCACCTCCCCTCCACCTGTCTGTACTGGTGTAACGCTAATTAGTTGTGCGCAATACTAGATAGCTAAAATGCTAAAAACAAACAACGTGCATCTCAGCTTCTCTCCGTCCAGCTCTAAACTGCAGGTACAGACAGCTCAACTGTCTCCCCCTCCCCGCTCTAAACTGTCGGTACAAACACACGCAGCTCAACTGTCTCTTGAGTTCCACAGTCGGTCCATGAACCAAGAGGCAGGAGATCAGAGACAGATCAGTCAGAGAAATGAACAATTCCTGCATGAATAGATGAAGCTGAAACACCAACAAGCTTCAGGGTCAGCTGATCACCTTGTTACAAGTTCTGGAAGTTATACTTAATTTAAAGGCAGCATCTATTTTGTTGTAGGTTTCATTTATGCTCAACAGATCTTAAGATTCATTTAATTTAGTTGTTTTGGGAAACTACACCTGCACTTTAGTTTTTGTGGTGGATTTCGCTGATCTATATTTTGTGCAGACTTTTTCAATCTAAATAACAGATCATTTTTATTTTTATACTTGGAGACTGAATACTTTACTAAATAAAGTAATTTCAGTAAAATTACCCCTTGTTGTTTTTATTTTTATTTTATATAATACTGCAAAGCAACATGTTAAGTTAATTTTGTCAAATAAATAACTTTGATTTCTGTTTATTTATTTGTTAAATCACGAAATTAATTATCGTCAGAATGCTCTGAAATATCACAATATAATATTTGAGCCATATCGCCCACCCCTATGTTGAAGGTGCGTTCAGGATATGTTCAGGGTGCGTTCAGAGAATGTTGAGGGTGTGTTCAGGAGGTTCTGCCAAGCATGGATTTTCTGAGGCCCGCAGCTGCTTCTGGACCAGAACCTAAAGTGTGTCTGTAGCAGCTGCAGAACTTGTAGAACCAGAGGGAACATCGTTCAGTGTTGAGCTGAAAACCAGAAACTCCGGCTGCTCTGTCACAAAACAAAAAACTTTTTTCAAGTTGTGATCAATTAAATTATTTATTGAGGAGCAGCACGGTGACACAACTGGTAGAGCTGCTGCCTCTCCCAGTGACCGCTGGACATGGGCACCAGTGACCCCCATGACTCAAAAAGGAAGAAGTGGGTAAAGAGGATGGATGGATGATTTATTGCATTTAGAAATGTAGTTTTTGTCATTTAAGAAAGTAAACCGCCTCAGATGTTTGTTTTTTTCCCTCCTGATCACCTTTCTGTCAAACTTTCACCTAAAAAACCTGAAAATAGTAATTTAAATGTTTGTTACAGAATATTATTACATATTATTATAAATACTAATAAAATTTAAATGTGTTCTGTAGGGCTCCATGAGATCTTTTTTGTATGAACTCTAAATTTATTAGAGTAAAATATAGTTTTGTTTTAGTTTTAAGTTTTATCAGATGGTAAATTGATCGTTTCAATAATTATAAGGAAAAAGTGACATTTTATGAATCTTTAACAATTTCAACAAAAAACCTTCTAAAGGTTGTTTCAGCTCAACGAAACATTATTTGTTAAAATAGTTTAAACTCCGCCTCCAAGTCGTTTAAAACTAAAATAAAATGCAACGATCTGAAAGCTGCAAAAACTCACTTTTTATTCATTTAGTCATTTTATCTTTGATGTCAGCAACAGTTTGAGGACCAGATCAGAACCAACATTTAGTCTAATGAGGTGAATGATCAGCAGGTCAGTCAGAGGATGAGACAAACAGAGACTTCAGAAGTAAAGATGGACACAGGTTCAGCAGTCTGTCTAAAACTAGAGGAACTACTTCAAAATAAAGCTCCTGAATGAATTTCAGAATAAAGGTCCCGAATAAAGACTTTAATCTGCATCATCTCCAGTTCATAATCTGATCCACAGATTAGAAGAACCTGAAGAAATCTGAGCTTAACACACAAGGCCCTCACTGTTCTGTGGTCAGACGGGTCCAAATGACCACAGACCCTACATCCTCCGTACTAAAGAGGAGAGGGACCATCCAGCCTGTTAGCAGCCTGCCTCTCTGATGGTGTGGGGGTGCATTAGTGCCTCCATCATGAGCAGCTAGCACATCTGGATGCAGGAAAGTATCTTCAGGTTTTTTTTCATTCATTCATTCAACCTTTATTTATACAGGCTAGCCTCGTTGAGTCACGGGGACTCAACGAGGCTAGCCTGAGTTTTAGAACATCTGAGTTTTAGAACATCTGCTCCCATCCAGCAGAGAAGATCCAGAACTGGAGGTCCTCCATCATCAAATACTTTAAAAAATATTGTCTAAAAAATTTGTTATATTCCAGTTTAAGCATTTGATGCGTTTTAAAATGTTCCATTGTGACTAAGATACGGGTCAGAGATGTTCAAGTCGTTGCGTTTAGTTTGACTCGTGTTTTCAAGAGTTCTGATCTGCTTCAAATAAACTTTTTATTAAAAGAGTCGAAAGGCACCGAGGCGAGTTCGCTGTGACTCTACGGTTCAAGACAAATCAGTAAACTGATGTTTTTTTTTAAGCGTCAAAACCTGGATCAAAGTCCCAGTTAGAGGAAGCAGGGGTGCAGTCCACAGCACTGCACCCAGGGGGCGCTGCAGCCCCTCAAAAAGCCCGCTCTGCACCACAGTGAGCCCATCAGAACCTTTTATTATCAGCTGCACGAGCCTTCCTGCACACATCAGCTCTCTACAGGAAATCACACCGTACAAAAGAACCGGCGCCGCCTCGTAACGTTGAAGTCCGCGCTGCAGCATCGCTGCTGGAACCGTTCCAGTCCAGCCCGGTTCCATAAACCCAGACGGCTTCAGAACCTCAAGTCAAGATTTAAATAAAAAAAATAAAGTTAAATTAAATAAGATGAAGCAACTCATTTTGGATACGGTCTCTTCTGGGCCCTCGGCCAGATGTTCTTGGACGCTACACGGGTCCGGAGGCGGAACCGGGCCGTCACGAGTAGAACACGAGCTCGGGGATCTGCCCGCCCTGCACCCCGGTTCCGTTGGTGCTGTCCGAGGAGCACTGGAACTGGAAGGTCACCTTCCCGCACTGCACCTCCGTCATGCCCTCCTGCCCGAAGTAGCTGAGCTCGTTGCCGTCCAGCACGGCGCTCACCGTGTAGAAGGCGTCCTGCTCCACCTGCACCGGGTGCTCGAACCACACGGGGAACGTGCCGCTCGACCCGTCCGACACGAACGTGGTCCGGTTCTGGGCCAGCGTGGCGCCCTGCCGCTTCAGCTCGATCCTGACGCTGTACTCCGCCTTGCCGCCGCTCGAGCCGTACAGCCCCAAGCCGGCGATGAAGATCCGCTTGTCCACGGCGAACTGGATGCTGTCGCAGCGGCCGCGGTACCGCCACTGGTTGCTCCGGTAAGCGGAGGACTGGAAGCGGTGGCAGCGCTGGGGGGACAGGCCCTTCCTGGGCGTCAGCTGGAAGTCCAGCTTGGGTTTGTGGGCGGCGGTGTACCACAGGAAGACGTTGTGCGTCTCCTCCAGCGTCAGGATGTCGCACTGCGCCGCTCCGTTGGCGAACTCCTCCAGGCTCATGGTGGGGATCCGCACCAGGAACAGCGCCGTTCCCAGAACCTCCCTCCGGTTCCGGGTGCTGGGCCCCAAGCCCCGCCTCTTGCACTCGGCCGCGGCCCAGTTCACGACGGCCTCGAACACCACCGCCTCCTTGGTGTTGAGCGTCTCCCTGCGCAGGATGATCTCCAGCGTCTGCAGGTCGATCTCCCAGAAGCCCTCGGAGCGCAGCGCCAGCTCGGCCTGCGCGTCGATCACCTCCCAGCAGCGCTGCGTCAGCTCCGCCTCCTCGAACAGCCGGCTCTGGGACAGCAGCACGCACGCGTTCTTTGCCTCCAGGCTCGTCTCCAGGAAGGTGACGCAGGCCTTGGCCAGAGCGGGAACGATGTACTTCTTGGCGGCGTACAGGGTGGCCAGCACCGTGTCCGCCTCCAGGTCGATCTCGTCGCTGTACATGTACCTGCGAGGGAAAAGAGCCGTCAGCGCACGGAGACACGACCGCACGTCGAACTGGTTCTGGTGACGCGTTTGTTCAGCGTCGGATGAAGCAAATCTGAGCAGCGACCTTCCAGGAAGTAATCTAATCTACAAAGTGAGTGACTAGTTTACATGATCGCACTCACAAAGTATGGCAGGCAGCTTTACTATTTAATCAAATCACAAACCTGTAACAATTTGCTGTTTTATATTGATGATATATTTGGTCAGAGCAACACTTTTTTTACACATCAGAACTGAAGTAAAATCTTTACAATCGCATTAGAACAACAAAGACAACTGATTTATTTAAAGGTCCACTGACATCATCATTGAAATTTGCATAAAATGATAGAAGACATATATCTTGTATCATTCAACTATGTTCGTTTTTGCAAACAAAATGATAAATTAATGAAAATTCCTTTCAAACTGAGTTTAAAATTAAAAACTGTGTTTCTTCATGGAAAATCCAACTACACATCAGTGACGTAGGAAGGAGGACCTTCAGTCTGCGTCCGCTAGGATAACTCATAACGTATGCTCTAACAGATCGCCTTTTTTTTTGGTATAACTTGAAAAATTCTGGTACATTGTGTCGCATTTGGGTGTTCTAATATCATCAGTGAACAAGTGAGACTTTTCACTTTCCCAAAAGATGAAATACTTCGTCAAGTATGGAATAAACAAAGCTGCCCCCACCTCGGAGCTCCCTCGCTTCCTGAAAAGGTAAGACTCAATTAAATACGGTGCAGACCTAAATTAGAACCTGCAGTTTCCTGTTCATCTAACTTCCTGCTTCCCAAACTAAAGACAAATAGCTCAAATCTAAACTTAGATTGATAATTTCGTCGTTTTAATTCTTGTCAGCCATGAATACAGGTGGTCCCCGACTTACGAGCGAGTTCCGTTCCTACGAGTCGCTCGTAAGTCCGGATTTACGGTCGTAAGTCGGAAAATTTATGCTAGCGCTACTCCGAACACTCGTTTTTCAACACAAACGTACATACTAGTTCATAAACATGCTCAGAAACTTGTTTACAAACTGTTAGCTAACACACTTTCATCTAAAAACACATACCAGTGCTGTATTTTCTGTATGTTCTGTACAACTTTACTGTTCGTTAGTCAGCTTGTAAGTCCGGAACCTCGTATGTCGATGCGCTCGTAAGTCGGGGACCACCTGTATTTAATAGGGGCGTTCTAAAGACGTTCTCCTTGCAACGTCAGACGTTGCATTCGCGTGTAGTCGGATTTTCCGTGAAGAAACACGTTTTTTTAATTTTAAACTCTCTTTTAAATGAATTTTAATTAATTTATCATTTTGTTTTCAAAAACGAACATAGTTGAATGATACAAGATATATATCTTGTATCATTTCATGCAAATTTCAAAGATGATGTCAGTGGGCCTTTAACATAAGCCACAAGTAAAAACATTGAAATGAAAATGTTTTTTTTAACAGTGTCTGGAGTTACAGCGAGCAGCGTTTTTATTCAAACCATGCAGTGAGCACGGACTTACTTCAGCAGGATTAGAAAAGCAGCAGGTTCCACATCTGGGATGTGGATTTCAGACTCCTCCTCCGCCAGGTCTCCGTAGAACATGGCGCAGAAGACGGAGCTTCCCACGGCGAGGACGTACTGAGCGTTGGAGAGGAAGAGACGGTCAAGAACACAAACGGTTCTGTTTTTAGCCGAGCACAACGAGGAAGCGGGAACAATGCTCCTGGAAGGTTTTCCATAAACACGGGGGTTACCTTGTGCGCAGGGACTCTCTGCGAGGCCCCCAGGGGCCCGACAATGAAGTGGACGTCCGCCATCAGCTCATTGTTAAACATCAAGGCGTTCCTGAAAGAAGAGCACAATAAGCCTTACTGTCCTCCCATGCTCATGTCACTTTGAATTTAATCTGCTGGAACTCGGATTAAAATCCGGAGCTTGGATAATTGACGTTAATCTCACGTGGAGGGAAATATATTTATAACTGTATTTAACAGCTCAAATTTCAGCTCGGTGTCTGTAAAGTTGACTGAGTTTGAGCAATTTTTGACATTCATTAAGTCAATTAGCTGTGGCGGCCATCTTGAATGATGCTAATCAGGTAAAGGTGCTTCCAACGATTATTTCCTGAACACTTTAAAGCGTGTGTGACATGATTTTGTAACTGCATAAAATTGCCCAACATAAATATATTGTATCATTCAGCTATGTTCGTTTTTGCAAACAAACTTTTAAATATATTTAATTTTGATTTAAAAGTGATTTAAAACTTTGCGCCGTGTTTATTCACGGGAAATCCGATTACACGCGAATGCAACATCTGTGACGTATCATCGGGCAGAGGCAGTCTGCGTCTTTCTGGAGATCGCCTGCCTTGGAGCTTGCTTCCTGAAAAGGTAAAACTCAAATAAATACAGTACGGGTGCAGACCTATAGAACCTGCTGTTTCTTGTTCATCTAACTTTCTGCTTCCCAAACTGAAGACAAATCGCTCAAATCTTATCTTAGATTGATAAATTCGTCGGGTTTTAAATCGTCCACCATTAATATGTAAAAGCATACCAGAGCCCTCTGCCCGATACTACGTCACTGATGTTGCATTCGCGTGTAATCGGATTTCCCGTGAATAAACACGGTGCGAAGTTTAATATCACTTTTAAATCAAAATTAAATTGATTTATCATTTTGTTTGCAAAAACGAACATAGTGGAATGATACAAGATATTAATGTTGGGCAATTTTATGCATTGTTACAAAATCGTGTCAGTGGACCTTTAACTATGAGATATTTTGCTAACAACAGTGGTTTTTAACTAAATAATGACCAGGTTTGAAAGGCACGATCAGCGAGTGCTCACTGTTACGTGTTGTGGTGACCCTCGGCTACTACCACACCACATTTTAGGTAATTATTTGTAAAATGAACAGATTTGTAGCCATTTTAAAGTTGGCTGTGGTGGCCATCTTGAATCTGGACGACTCTATAAAAGTTGTTTACATGTGCATGCTGTGATTACTTCCTGAAAGTTTCACTGTAATCCATAAAGTGTCCGGGAGATATTTTGCTAAAAGGCTGTGCACGCCGGCGGGCGATCGTGTAATGGTGCGGTTTAAGGCCATGATTGATGGTTCCCAGCAGCGGGCTGCTGGTGGGTGTCTCCCCCCGGGATGTGCGGTACCTCTCCCGCAGGGTCGGGTGTCTGCAGTGCCAGCTGCCGGCGGGCTCCATGTTGTTGCTGATGTTCTGCGGGCTGCTCGGGGTGGTGGCCGCGCTGCCTCCACCGCCGCTCCCCGGGCTCAGCGGCTCCTCCCCGGGCTTCTCCTCCACCGTGGTGCCGCTGGCCAGGCTGGTGGCGTCGGGGTACAGCTCCGCGGCCATCTTCTTCTCCTCCTCCTCCTTCTTGTTCTTGGAGCTCGTCAGGGACAGGGTCAGGAGCTCATAGCAGAGCGGCAGCCGGCCCGGCAGCCCGCCGAGCTTCTTGGACTTCTTCAGGCTCTCTGGCAGCAGGAACAGGGAGGTCAGACACCTCATGACCCCGCCATGATGGAGCAGCCTGCAGGCGGCCGTGGGCATCGGGGAGCTCCGAACTGGACCCAGAACTGTGTGGTCCGGCTTGTGTTGAACCCCCAGAACATAAACATCCAGTCCGAGCTCGGAGTGTGGTCCTTAACGAACACGAAGCAGCTCCTTCCCCGGAACTCAGCTCATCCTCCCCGGACTGAACGTCCTCTCAGCGCCGCTTCTTTTCGCTTTTCTTTTCTCTTTTTTTCCAGCGAGTGGGTTAATCCGGATAGTCCAGCTGGTCCGGGTTGATCCCTCCTGCCTCCGCGTTAATCCTTGACATCCCTCCGTCTCATTTTATCGACTTATCGAACCAAACGAGTCCGCGCCGCCAGATCCGAACAGATCGGAGGTAAATAATCATTTGTGGCGACTTTTCCAGCTCAGCTCTATTTTTTACTGCGTTTCTTTTTTTTCTTTCCTTTCGATCTCTTCGGACTCGCTGAGAGCCAATCAGATTGTGGCACCGCTCTGACGTCAAGCCGAAGGACAAAGCTCCTCCCACAGCTGCTCCGCAGAGTGCGTCACTGCTCTGACTCCACCCCCTGAACTAAAAATCAGGGGCGGAGCTACAAAAATCAGGCCCGCTGAGATTTTCTTTTTTGTCTTTGTGCATTTAATTATTTATTATTTTATTTTATATATTATTCTTGTAGTCTACCAAAACATGACGTTTTTTTTATTTTAACTCTTTATCCTATTTCTTTTGAAGTTTAACATACCTATCTAACATACTATTTCAACAGCTAAATTTATTAAAGTTTTATGAACTGGTTAACTATAGAATTCTTCAGGTTATGTACAGAGCTCATACAAATTCCTTACCTCCATATATTCAATCTTATTTTATTAAGAGGGTCAGTAACTACAATTTAAAAGGATTATAAATGTTAGTAATACCAAAAATTAGAACAAACTCAAAGGAACGATGCACATCAGTTCAAGGAATAAAACTGTGGAATGTTTTGGATAAAAGTTGTAAAAACGCTTCCTCAATGTTTTTGTTTAAGAAAATGGTAAAAAGTAGTCTATTGAAAAAATATGAAATTGTTTTAGCTTATTCTTTTGAAATCGGTTGTTCTTGGCACGGAGTCAGTTTTTGACTTGTTATGTTATATAATGCCTTTTTAAGTTTGACTTGTTATGTTGTATAATGCCTATTTAATTTTGAATGTAATTTATGTATTTTATTTTATAAAGATTTTTTTTTTTAAAGGAGCAGATGTTATAAGATTTTATCTTCTTGCTGCTTCCTTTCATTTTCTTTGTAAATTGTATTTTTTGTTTTGTTTTAATATTTACTCAATTTTAACTAAAAATGAATAAAGTTTAACAAAAAAAAAGTTTAATGATAAAAATCTGCAATTATTTTCCAACAAGAGTTTCAATTCCACCTTTGGCCTCCTAAAGACTGAAGGGAGCTGGCTCGGGTATGATTATGTAAATTGATTTATTTTATGATTTTAAAATGTCAAATAATACCAATAGGCATATGTAAAGTATTAAACAAGGAAATGGAACAAAGTTCAAGTCAATTTTATTGTCATTCGCATCATATGTGGTACATGACATGAGGTAGAACAAAATTATGTTCTCGGGGTCCCAGTTACAACCAACAATAGCAAAAATATAAAGTGTAAAAAGAAACTGTATATAATGATAATAATAAACTTTATTTGTATAGCACCTTCCTACAATACCTTGCATTGACCAAGGTGCTTAACAGGACAGAAAATATAAAAACCGGTACAATAAATCAGTGAAAATAAAAATAAAACGGCAGCAATAAAAGGAGGCAGTGGAAATAAAAATGCTACATACTAAAATACCAAAAGTAATAAAAGTTACAGATTGAAAGCTTTTTTGAACAAGTGGGTCTTCAGTCTGGTTTTGAACAGAGTCAGATCAGAGGTGGCACGCAGCTCAAGGGGGAGGCTGTTCCAGGCTTTTGGGCCGGCAACAGAAAATGACCGGTCTCCCCATTGTTTGTACCTTGAGCGAGGCACCTCCAGCAGGTGTTGACTGGCAGATCGTAAATCTCTGCCGGGCTGATGGACTTTCAAAAGTTCTGAGATGTAGAGAGGTGCAAGTCCATTCAGAGCTTTGAAAACAAACAGCAGCAGCTTGAACTGTATCCTGAACTGAACCGGGAGCCAGTGAAGAGAGGACAGGACAGGAGTGATGTGTTCATATTTTCATGTGTTAGTCAAAAAGCGGGCAGCAGAGTTCTGTACAAACTATAAACAGGAGATGGAAGATTGATTAATTCCAACGTATAAAGCATTACAGTAGTCAAGTCTGGAGGTCACAAAGGCATGGATGGCCTTCTCCAGATCACTACGGCTGAGAGGATATAAGGATCTGAGATAGACGGGGATCTAAGTTAAAGAAACAAAGCAAGTAAAACACAATTACAAATCGTAAAGAAGAAAATATTAAAGTTTTTAAAAAAAAATCTGGTAAATACAGTGTGAATGCCAAAAACCTAAAGGCTAGCAAGAAGCTGAAAGTAGAGAAAGTCAACTCAAAAGAACACACAGTCATATCTGAACATTTTAGCTTTTTCCAAGTTTAACACCAGTTAACTATTTAGTTTGTAAAGCTTTGAAGACAGTTCACTTCCAACAGTCACAGGAACCCAAACCTGTCAAAGATATTAAAGTTCAACTGTCTGTAGTTCTCCTGCCTACGTTTGATTGACAGGAGCTCCTCGTTGATTGGTCCAGACCAGTTAGTAGAATGAAGCGGAGGGACAGAAGATGCTCTGAAAGGGTCAGCTGTTTTATTTCATTCTGCTTTAGAGATTAGACTCTCCAGTAAAATGTCCGAGGAGCTCTGCAAGCGTATAATTATTGTTATATGGTGGGGTGAGGGGGGGTTTCGATCTGAATCCCAGCTGCTTCACCAGCAGAGACTCTGACTTTAAAGATGTTGGACTCCAGACTCAGAGCTGCACACATTCCACATTAAAACGACGACAGCAGATTATAACTTTTAAGACAGAGCGTTCCTTGACGGGATGCATGTCACCCGCCAGCTCTCTGCCAGAGTTTTAGCCTCAGTTCATCTTCGGATGAAAGTAAAGGGGGTTGGAGACACTTTGATTAGCCCTTCAAAATAAAATATTGACGTTTTATTCATTACGTTTTAGCTCAATCTCTGAGTGTTAGCTACCGGTAGTTTTGTGTTTGCTATGGTCAGTTGGCTGTGGCGGCCATTTGAATCAGTACTTGTTTATTTTCTGTACGTTTTGTTTTTTTACTTCTGCCTCCACATACTTTGAGTTATTTTAGCTGCTCATAACTTTTCTTTGTACTACTGATGCTACTTTTGCTCATGCTACTTCTAATGATGTTAATCCTACAGTTGTTAATGGTAATAGTACTAATGCTAAATTTAGTTCAGAGCTAACGTTCAGAGTTTAGCGTTAACACTACCGGTAGTTTAATATAAAATACACTTTCTCTGGCCGGTTTAAGTTTTATTCAGATGTTTTGGGTCTTTTGGTCCGCTCAGAAAAAGACTCAACGGTTCTGAAATCAGAACTGGGGAGGAACCTTTGTCAGAACCTGTCTCCTCTTCTCAGACCCGTGTCTGTACATCCCCCGCTTCGCCCAGATGCTGGAGTTCGGCGAGAAGAACCACGACGTGTCCATGACGGCGCTGCGGCTAGTCCAGAGGATGAAGCGGGACTGGATGCACACAGGAAGGAGGCCTTCAGGACTCTGCGGAGCAGGTAAACACCTGAAGGTTCAGGGGAGGGGTTAACGCTTGGTGTGACTTACAACCTCATTAGTAACGTCGGAAACATCTGAATCAAGGTGGAGGAGCCAGATGTTACCATGTTGGACAGATGTTCATCGCCACAGCCGACAGTTTGAGTTTTAGGCCATCTTACGTTGAGTTTTCTTTTAGGACTTCCTGAGTTTATATCCACTGAACCTGATCTTTAATCTTAGATGGCTCATTTATTCTTTTTTCCTCAGTTTTAGGTGAGATGACTGCTTCTGTATACTTTGTGCTGTTTGACGGTTCATATATCAAATCATTGTATTGTTCATTTCAAAAACATCGTTCTGTTTAGTCTTTCAGCTGCTGGCTCTTTTTTGTCGTTATTAGCTACTTTTAGCTCCCATTATTTCCCACATTTTAGCTGTTTTTAGCTTTAATACAGTTTAGCCAAGTCTTGTTATGAGCTACAATTTGACTAAATTTAGCTTTCAACTTCTGTTTCACAGTTTGTTTGTTTTTACAAATTTCAGCACTCAGTTTTCGCAGGGACATTTTAATTCCAGTTTATCTAAACTGTTTTCCCCTCAGGTTTTCTGAGAAAACAATTAAATCAAAGTTTGATATAAAATAAGTTTATTTGAGCTGGTTTTATTCTAAGTCCTTGTTTTGTTGAACCTGGTTCAGAGTCCTGGTTTTGTACAAAACACCAGCGCTCCGTTCCTGCAGCGGCCTGAAC